>WHYT01017121.1:237527-261892 GCA_009806455.1 Tetrax tetrax | reverse complement strand
TTAAATTTAACAGGAGTAGAGTCGACTGCCTCCTTTAATTGCGCTCTTAAAACCCCTCTGGGAAATATTGTGCTCAGCTGGAGCCTTCCTGGACTGTGCTGACCCATGTTTAGCCGATGCCTGTCACTTCTCATACGCGTTTCTCTTCCACCGCGGTACTCTGACAGCGTGCGGCGACGCATCCTCTCCTGCAAGGGGAGAGAGGGAGGGGGCTGTGCTCTGCATCTTTCCTTCAGCCGAACACATCTACGCCGCGGACTCGGGGACCTGGAGCACCCCCCTCTCCCGGATCTCCGTCGGGGCGTTAAGGAAAAAAAAAAAAAAAGAGGGGGGGAGGGGGCGGAGAAGCAGCCGGCGGAGCGGCAGCGGCGGGGGGAGCGCAGCCCCCTCCCCCAGCAGCGCAAGTGCCGCCGCGGCCTCTGGGTGGCGTCGCCGCCGCCGCCGCGCGTGTAAGAGACGCGCGGGATCCCGCCGAACCGGTCACAGCGGCGGCAGGAGCAGCGCAGCGGAGCGGAGCCGCCACCTCTCCCCGCACGGCAGCCGGCGGCGCGGGGAGGGGGGAACCGCCGCGGAGCCAGGGCCCCTCCGGCGCCCGCAGTGAACTTCTCGCCTTGCCGCCGCTGCGCCCCGTTCGCTTCGCGCTGGGAACTTCAGGGAGATCTGCTGAAATTCTGGATTATGTTCCTGCTGAGCCGGTCTACGGGGAGCTGAGCCAGGGGAGGAAGAATGCGGGTCTATTTAATGGTCTTCTGCCTTATTTGCTGCACCGCGAACGGGCAAGTAGTGTATTCCATCGCTGAGGAAACAGAGCGTGGAGCGTCTGTTGGGAACATAGCGAAGGATTTAGGAATAGATGCAGCTACGCTTTCAGCTCGGAAATTTCGCATGATCGCCGGTTCAAGTAAGCAATATTTTAATATAAATGCAAGCACGGGGGCTTTGTCTGTTACTGAGCCCATAGACAGAGAGCAGCTTTGTGAACTGAAGTCTGCCTGTCTTCTGAATTATGAACTTGTATTAGAAAACCCTCTAGAGCTTTATAGGATAGAATTTAAAGTCTTGGACATAAATGACAATTCCCCCAGCTTTCCTTTAAGTGAATATCATATAAACGTGCCTGAGTTTCTGTCACCTGGGGCGCGGTTTACCCTCCCCAACGCCCAAGATCTTGATGAAGGTACCAACAGTGTCCAAAATTATACTCTGAGCCCTGATGAACGTTTCCATTTGGAAATGCAGACACGCGGGGATGGGAGTAAATATCCTGAATTGGTGCTGAAGAAAGCCTTAGACAGGGAGCAACAAGCCACTCACAGACTTATCCTTACAGCCAAAGATGGTGGGGATCCTCCAAAGTCCGGTGATGTCCCAGTCATTGTGACTGTGCTGGATACCAATGACAATGCACCAGAATTTGAGCACACGGTCTACAGGGCGAGTATCTTGGAAAACTCCCCCAGTGGCACTTTGGTAGTGCAAGTGCATGCTACGGACTTGGATGAAGGTCCAAATGGAGAGGTCAGGTATTCATTTAGCAATACTACTTCTGCTGATCTACAGCAAATGTTCTTAATTCACCCACACACTGGGGAGGTGACAGTCAATGGTGTTTTAGCTGTTCAGAGACCTCTCCTTGAGATGCTTATTGAGGCAAGGGATAACGGGGCATTTGGCATGTCCAGCACAGCTAAGCTGCTGGTGGAGATCACTGATGTGAACAATCATGGCCCAGAGATAACAATTACATCCCTTTCCAGTCCCATTCCTGAGGATGCTGTTCCTGGCACAGTGATAGCTCTGCTGAGTATTATGGATAAGGACCCTGGGGAGAATGGGAAAGTAACTTGCCAGATTCCTGACAACCTTCCCTTCCAGTTAAAGCCTTCCCTTGAAAACTACTACAGCCTGATTACCAGTGGGCTTCTGGACCGAGAGCTGATCAGTGGGTACAACGTCACCATTACTGCTACAGACTTGGGCTCTCCACCAATCACCACTCAGAAGACCCTTTGGGTGCTGATTTCTGACGTGAATGATAATCCTCCTGTCTTCAGTAATGACACATTTGATGTGTTTGTGGAGGAGAACAATCCACTTGGTGCTTTTCTCTACCAGGTTTCAGCATCTGACCCTGATACGGGGGAGAATGGACGGGTCTCTTACATGCTCAGGAATTCCACAGTTGCAGGCAGTGCCCTGGCCAGCCTTTTGTCAGTGAGCTTGGCCAATGGGAGCATCTATGCAAAACGTGCCTTTGACTTCGAGCAGCTTAAGAGCTTCTTTTTCCAAGTGGAAGCCAAGGACAATGGGTCACCACCCTTGAGTGCTGCCATAACTGTGAATGTTTACATCTCAGACCAGAATGACAATGCCCCAGCCATCCTGTACCCCACCAGCCAGAATGGCTCAGTAGCTGTGGAAGTTGTGCCCCGCCTGGCTGATGAAGACTACCTGGTGACCAAAGTAGTGGCAGATGATGAGGACAGTGCACAGAATGCCTGGCTGTCCTATCACCTCGCCCATTCCTCTGACTCCACCCTGTTCCGCTTGTCACCGCACTCTGGTGAGCTGCGCACCACACGTTCCATGCGTTCCACTGACTTCCTCAAGCACAAGGTCGTTGTGGTGGTGCGGGACCACGGCGATCCACCGCTCTCCTCTACTGTGACAGTGGGCATCCTGCTGGCTGACACCCTCCCTCAGGCGCTGCCAGACTTTGATGACAGTGGTGAGCCACCACCACTGCTCAACGCTACAAACATCTACTTGATCGTTTCCCTTGCCTGTGTCTCCTGCATCTTTGCGGCATTCCTCCTCTTTCTTGCCATTGTGCGGCTGTGCCACTGCCGGACTTGCTGCTGTGGTGGCTGCTGCTGCCCGGCTGATGAGTATGAAAAGTACTGCTATAGCGTGCACATGCTTCCCAGCTCCCATCTCCCACCGGACATGCTGGAAGTCACTGGTGTGGGTAAACTGACTCATACCTACTTGTACAGGGCATCTGTAGGTCTTGAGCCTAATAACAGCAGCATCCCAAATGGTGATGCTGGGAGCGTTCCCAGTGGCTCGAGGTTACAAGTGTCAGGACCCTGCATCCAAGTGCAGCAGGTCCAAAGTGATCGGTTAAGTGCTGTCCTTGTGGTAAGTACTTCTGCCTTTCACTTTTTTTCCTCCTAGGCGCATGGCCTTGTGTCTACACCGGGTTGCTGTCAGTGCAGAAGGACGTACTGAGAATGTTTGCAGGAGAGCAGGCATAATTTCATGGCACTTGGAGGAAACTTCAGTTCCTTTTATATTTTTCCTAAAGCCAAGATCTCTTTGGGTGAAACATAATCATGGGATGACAAAAGGGTTTTGTTATGTTTTGTTTTTTTCCCACAAACATTGAAGACCTTCAGATATAATTGAAGGTAAAGAAGATGTAAGTGAAAACTAAATACCTTGCAAGCTGAGCCATTGTCTTCAGATAGCTAAGTAGGGGCATGAGAAGAGTCCATGTAAGTTTCTAATCTACACTATATGGATCCTGTGGTTTTGTTTTTTTAAAATTGTTTTTATCCCCTCCCCAGAATTCCTGATTTTTTTTTCATTGTGAGGTGAGCTGAGCCAAAATGCTAGTTTACAATGCCCAAGGTAAGAGTATGGTGGAGTAGCAGGAATTCAATGTCCAGTACCTCTTTAGGAAATGTAATTAGTACTGCTTGTCTCTCTTTCCAAGCAATCCATAGGTTTTGTGAATCTAAAATAATCCTCTTCTGAACCTCTGACCAAGCTAGTTTCTTCTCAGTATTGTGATGGGTGACTTTGCAGGAGAAGGTATCTTACTGTGATCACAGTGTAGGGCTACAAGGTGGAATACACCTGCAAGTCTGATATGCTGGGTGTTATTGCATAACTTGTCCAAGATTCAGTTTTCTGATATGCAAAATAACACTGGTTGTATTTTAATAGATGTTGTGAGTTGTCCTTATATTTTTGCAAAGGTTTGAGATATTTTTTTCTGCAGATAGTAAACTTTCCTCAGTATGCATAATGGTAATTAACCAGTGTTGGCTCTGTCCAGGTCAATACTCTGGGGTAAGAGCTGTTTCAGATATTTCTAAGGCAAATGCAAAAACCCTTGTTAGACAGACATGGTATAATCTGGTTCCTGCAGTTGTTTTTGTCCTAATTTATGACTATTAGAGGTTGTCCTAAGTCTTGTAGCCATGATATTTATTTTCATTTCTGAAATCAGCATTGTATCTTTAAACACGTGTAAATGACGAGCCCCATTTTGAACCTTCATGTATAGGTAGCTCTAGCAACTTTGGATGGTCAGATACAAATTCTGAAATACAGTACAATACAGTATCTGAAAAAGCACTTCCTTTTATAAATATTGAATTTCCAAGTAGTGATTTCTAGTAAGTTTGCCCTTGTTCTAGAAAAGATTCCTAATTTGCTCTTAACTATGCAATTAATTTATCATGCCTTCTCGTATTTAGCTGTTGGCAAGGTGAAATAGGTTTGTGAGTTGATTCGATATATTGGTGGGGGTTTTTTTTCCCCTCTCTTTTTCTGAGCATCATTTCCACATAAATCCTACTGTCAAGGAAAGCTCTTTTCTCAAATATTTTTTATTTGATTTACTCCTGATGGTCTACCTTGTGTTTAATAGACGTTTTAAGTTCTGTTCTCTGTAGTGGCTGAGGATTGTGCTTGTCATGGGTCACTCAGGATGCAAAGGAGGGGTAGAATAAATCTTGCAAAAGCATAAGTGTCGGTGTCTTTCAATAAGAAATTGTAGAGTCCAGGAAAAAAGCAGTGTCAGTAGGTTAAGAAGAATTTGTACCTGATGCATTAGTGTACTTTGGGAATATCATTGATTATTTTGAGGGTCTGAAAAAAAAAGACTGAGTTAGAACTTTGTAATGGGGAGTTAAAAACCTTTTTGGCAATCTCTTAACTGAGAGGGTGTCTGCAAGAACACTGATAGTGTCTTGAGGGTGTATCCTTGGCTGAAGAGTAGTTCGTAATTGCAAAACTTCTCTTACAAAGGAGATATAAAAAAACCCTGGTGAAACTAATTTCCATGATCCTATTGAGCAAGATCTTGAAACTCAGGTTATCAACACATTAATGGACTGAAAAATAGTAAAAATGCAAAAGCATCCTTCACCTCTGTAATGAGAACAACCAAAATGTGTCTCATTATGTCTCACTGTTCTCAGTCATTCAGATGAATTTTAAATTGTGAAATATGAGACACCTTTTTAGGAGCTTTAGATAGTGGGCAAAATGAATCTGAGATGTCACCTTTGGCCATTTTATTTTGTTAGCTCGTAATACACAGAAGTGGGTAACTATAGATGTGACCTATGTGGGCAGTCCAAAGGCTATGCATTAATTGGGCTGAGTAGGGGAGCAGAGGCAGAGACAGTGAAAACTTATCTACCCTTAGAAACAAAAGGATGTCAGTTGTTATTAATTTAGTGCTGATGATGCCAGTGGCTATCATACTGGAGAATTAGCTACACATATACAGGCATATATGTGTGTATATACAATTCACATATTTTGTGCAAAATTTGCAAGTTATTAAAATGACGTTCATATTCAAATAATTGGGAGTGGGCAGGAGCTTCGGTTTCTCTACTTTCATTTCTGTACTTGCTTTAGATTCACCAAGAATTAAAATAAAGTACAATTATATTGAAGAGATGCTTGGAAAATAGTTTCCAGTCATCTGAGGTGGGAAAGGGAACAGTCAGCCATCCTTGAAAACTGCTCCTTAGTCCAAATCCCTGTGGACTTAAATACAATCCCTATGCAGAAATATCACAGCCACTTTATTAGTAAGGAATATTTTTACTCATTTTATATTAAAAGGAGAGGATTATATTTTTTTCACTGTTTACCAATAGAAATTTCAGTAAAAAATAAAAGTTGTTTGGCTGTTGACTATTTTTTGTCTTTAAGTGCTTTCAGACTGATTCATTTGGAGTTAAGAATATGAACATATGTGACCCTTTGAACTTCTAAGGAGAGATCATTGTATTGCTCCCTAGGAATATGAAAGTGACAAAAAGAAAGCATCACGTATTTAAAAGACACTATGAGCAACTCCATACTTACAATTCAACATACTGGAAATTATTTAAAAATTGTAATTTTAGCAGAACTTAAATATCCTTGATTATTTTATTTTTTTTTAAATGAGGAGGAGATTACAATTTCTAGTATGTGTAAGATAGCAAAATTGTCTACATATACAAAAAGTTAATTGAAATTCCCCAGCAGTTAAACATATTTTCAAAATTTAGGTTAGTTTCTTTATTCTTGGACTTGATGTGCTTGAAAGACTTGAATGATTTTTACATATGCAGACACACAAGACCATTTAGGCTTTTGCATCTTCTATTTAGGTTAGAGCTAAAAATAGAGCTATGTATGGCCATAATAGCAGTATAGTAAACTGTAATTGTATCTCTCAGTATTTTGCTGTGTCTTTCCGCAGTGTAGCATAAGTGACAGCGAAGTGAAAAGCATGTTACACTGCTATGCTACTGTGGGATTACTAAAGTCAGCAGCAGTTCACTGAGTATTTCTGGGATCACAATGTGACCATGGATTGTTACAGTTCTTTTGTTTGCTTGTGTTGTCCATTGTGCTACATAAAAGGCCTGTAAGATATTTCTATATTCCGAGTGTAGTGACCCCTCTGTGATTTGACATTCAATATTTAGGTTACATCCAAAAATAGACACAAACCTAGCAATGGAGACTATTTCTTGCTATACTGTAATAGGAGTGGAATCATTTTGTGCAATGTGGCGTGCATTTCCAGTGACAAAAATGGATGCACTTACACTGGGACAGTGTCATGCAATCTAGGCTGAACTGCTGCAGGCTAAGCATCAGTGGCTTACTCACACAAGTAAGGACCAACTATGTGAGTAAGCCCTCCCTGCATCTCGTTCTGATAGGTGCATGTCTGATGATGAAGCCAAATGTAACTGTGAAGCACTTTCCCATTTTTTTCTGTCTGTGCTGGTAACAACCTGCCCAGAAACAGTGGTCTTTTGCCCACATTATAAGGATTTGGTTATGTAGGCGGATTTCTTGGCTACAGAAGTTAGCTATTGGGGTTAGGCCAAAAAATCCTAGAAAGTGTGATTATCAAAGAAAATTCATCAAGGGAAGCGGCTGTAGATTTCCCTCTTTCTGACCACTTTGGTTACCTTTTGCAAAGAAGGATGCAGCTCTAGTGTTCAACAAACGAACACTTGTCCAGGAAAGGTTACAAATGTCTGGGCTGAAACTTTGCTTTTCTGATGTCTACCTTGGAGTCTTATTTTCAGAGATGGTGGAAGGGAGAGTGACAGGAGGAGTAGCTTGAGACAAAGGGCTTGAGGGGATGTGGACTATATTCGGAGATGCTTAAGGCAAAGGCAATGATGGGCAGGAAAGGATGAGATTGGATGGTGACCTGGGCTGAGAGTAGTAATTGTTGTATGAAAGCATAGAACAAGAAAGCACAATTTGGATCAAGTCCAGCTCTTTCCTGTGTCAGCTACCATTTAATCTTAAATCTTCAAACTCAAAGTTTTAAATTTTAGTAGTAAAAATACTCATTTTAGTCACAAAATTCAGTAGATTGTGCCTATTATTCCTATTGGAAAGTTATTCCTCTAAGGCTTTGAAACCTTCTTCTAACATCCTGTCAACAGTTATTTGCTATGAATTTGTAGACATTTGTTCTTGGGCCAGCAGTGTCCCTATGGATGGCAATTACATTCTCCATAGTTGTAATATGTTGATTGATCTGTCATGTAAGTATTATTGCAGAGCTTCTTTGGGGTACAGCTGGATAGGTGAAGGTTGCTTCCCAAGACGATGGTTCTTCTGCCTAACTTCATTCATCTAAATGCTTGATGTTTGAATCTTAGATGTTAGAAAGTCATAGCTGCCTGCTGAGAGCAACTCATCCTGTTCATCTTAGCCATAAGGGATTAGTCATAGTCTACAATGCTGAGACTAGGTGCACAACTCTTAAATGACTGAAACTAGTTGATGTAAGTAGTACCTTATGGGAGTCTGTGCTTTGGGTTATTAGATGTTATCCATTTCTCTGGCAGGTGTCGAGTTGTTCCTGCAGTGAATGATGTCGTATGATTGTCTTCTGCAATTGTTGGCATAGTCCAACTTTTTGTGCTGTTGTTAAACTTCTCAGTTTCAGCAACTGCAGTTGCTTTCCTCCGATCTGATTATTCTACTCCAGAGTTGACAGGTTTATCTTTAAAATAAAAAAAAACCCTACAAAACCTTCCCCAAAAAACCCTCAAACCAAAACAAACCATCCTCAATCATACCCTTTTATTTGTCAGTTCTTTTAGAAATCTGTGATGGAAATCAAGCAGTGGGGATTTGAGGATGCTGAACTCTCAGCTTTTTAATTCTTCCTTAGTGATTGCAATTTCCATTCTCTCAGAGTAATTTGTCACATAGACAACATCACACTCAAGATATTGAAAAAAGAGGAAAATGTAGATTTATTGTAATAAGATGGGGTGGTGTCTCAAGAGGATGATTGGTCCACATATGCCGTGGTTTTGTATATTGGCCTGTGCATCCTCCGTATCATGTTGGAAAGAGCCTGCTGTGCTTTTAGTGCAGCCCAATGTGACAGTACTCACACTATATGTTTTTGGGATTACGGTTAGCTTGTTTCAATGTAACAAAAGAAATTCTGCTGAGTACGACTTGTTGAGGACTGTTTGAAGTCACAATTAATCAAAAGAATAGCAACAAAATCCAACACCAGAACTGAAAAGGGAGTCAAGCAGACACAAGGGAATTAAAATATTCAGTAGAAACTTGTAAGGCAAAGAAAAGGGCAGGGCAAGAGTTGAAAGATTTGATGCTATCAGAGGCATTTGGAGAATAACAGCAAATTTGACAAATGGAAATGAAATATCAGGGGGAAAAGGTACATTAAGAAATAAAGAAAAGGTTTGTACTCTCTAATCTTTGAGCGGTCTCTCTAAGGAAAACAAACACATATTTGTTCTTTTGATTCATCTTCTCCAAATGAATGATTTTTTTTTATTTTGATCTGTTATTTATTCCATCTCCCACTGGGCTTGTCCCAGCCTGATAGGTCTTTCCTCCTTGATACCTCATTTAGTGCCTTTTAATTTCTTTCTTGTTCTGCAAAAGCTGCCTTCTCAAAGTCAAACATCTTTGTATGATCGGTCTGCAAAATCAAAAGTTATAATGTTCATTCATGAAACATGAGGCTGTTGGTTCAAAAATATTCTGTGCTGTTCCTCATCCTTTTCCAATTCTTTTGTAGGGTGCAGAAGCCGAGCAAGGAAGTTTTACAGCTGAATGGGCTCTTCATCTTTTGAACTACATAGATGTTTCCTCTGTCTCTTGGGAATATATTTTAGATAGCTATTAGGCTCTGCTTTTTAGACAATAGTTATATGGAGATTGGTGCAATATCCCTTACAATTAAAGCAGTTTTCATTGCCTGGTATTAAATTTGCAGGGTTGTGGTCAGACCAAAGTATTAAGACTTAAAGACATTTCAATATAAGCCTGATTTCAGTCTTCTGACTTTGTGAGGCTCCACAAATACCAGTACAAGAGTGATAGGGAGCTACTGGAGTAGCTGGAGGAGTCCAGTGAAGGGCCTCTAACTGAGGATAACTGAGGGACTGGAGCATCTCTCGTATGAGGAAAGGCTGAGAGAGCTGGGAACAGAGAAGAGAAGGCTCGAGGTGGGGGAATCTCATTGATATGTAAATATCTAAAGGGAGGGTGTAAAGAAGACAGAGCCAAGCTTTTTTCAGTGGTGCCCAGTGAGAGGAAAAGAGGCAATGGTCACAAACTGAAACAGAACCAGCCTGTGATTTTGTGTTGTCCTTAATGGAGGAGTGTGCTGGGTATGCCCAACCTTACAGAGGTGTGTGATGATGATGGAGAAAAGATGTGACTTCCAGAATGTGGAGTATATCCTCTGGTAGGTTTCCTGGTGGATAAAATACTCTTGGGCAGTTCCTGGGGGAGAGGGTGGTGCTGGGCTACAGGCATGAGATAGATGTTGCTAGAGTGTGGGTAAATGCTTGACAGTTGCAGAGAGAGATTTCAGAGATTTATTATTATTATTATTATTTTTTAGACTTAACAAGTTTAAATCTTTGGTTTGTCATAATTCAGATAATAAGAACTAAATTAGACAGGCTATTTTAAAGTTATGGGATTTAGCAAAACTGTTGAGTTTCATGTTTGTTGCATATAATATGGACCAAGTGTGCTGGTCTATAAAGGGCAATGTTCCTGGAAATCTATTGCTCAGTCAAAATTAGTGCAGTGGAGACTGGGGGAAGGTAGGAGAATAGGTTAATGTAACAAAAGTTTTTAGCAACAGGATACTCTGTAAGAGGATGATCTATCCATAGGATCTATGATGCCAAGGAGTTTCTATCTGAACAACACATTCCATAGACTTTGAGAGTCAGTTTTTGTTTGTATGTAGTTTAGGGAATAATTTTTGGACAGAAAAGGAAAAAAAAACAATCTAAACCACCCAAACCCTCAATTACATGTTCAGACTTTTTCTATGCTTTTCATTTTTGCTTGTCTTAAGATACCAAAAATACCAAGAACTCAAAATATCTGGCATTTGGTTAGGCCTAAAAGAACCACAGAATTTCAATCTTGTTTAGTAGAAAATGGGAAATTTACCAATACTGATAAGTGCCAGTAAAAGTGCTACTCGGAGTAATCAGGAGTTGAATGTTCAGTGACCAAATCTTGTGAAAGGCCATGGATCTTTCAAAGGGCACAAGAATGCTAAAGATGCCAAAATAGGACTGGCTTAATATTTTATATTGTAAACCAAATGACTCCTGCAACAGTGCAAGCTGAGATGGGTGGGGTTTTTTTTTTGTTTGTTTGGGGTTTTGGGGGGGTTTTTGTTTTGTTTTGTTTTGTTTTGTTTTCCCTTTACAGGTGTTCAGATTTGTAGCCAGAATCCTATTTGCTTGCATTACCAATTCTTCCCATACCACTGACACCCCCAGCCCCCCAAAAAAAGGAAAGTCTAGGCAAATTTATTCAAATAATCTTAATTCTGCTCTATATGTCAGCCTCCTATTTCTAATAGGTTTACATAATGAGAAAATTTGTAATATTTCAGGAATTATTAAAATATCATGTGTAAACATGTTTCCTTCTGTTGACTGAGTTTTCTTCTGTAGAACCCCAGTCTCATGGAGCATGGCCTGTATAAATTCTACTGTCTATATATATTTCTCCAAGTGAATTCTTCACTTGTTTGGCTTTTTTTTTGGTGTTGTGGGTGTTCTGGTTTTTTGTTTTGGCAATCATGAATACCCTAAAGGTAATCGAACTCTAAATCTATTTGTTTTTGTTACAATATTGGTAGGAAGGAAATCTGGTGGAAAAAGAAAGTTATTTCTTCCTTCCAGTCAGAGGAAATATAACTGCTACCTTGTCTCACTTTTTTTTTTTGGGCTGGTGAAGTAAAATCAGCCTAGTAAATGACTTGTCTAATCTGAGTTGCCAGCTGGAATACCTTCAAAGGATTTTAGGTTGTTGGTGCCATTTGCACTTTCATGTTTGTTTTAATTTTACTATATATTTGTCTAGGGATTAGAATTAGCAAGATCCTGTCTTCTCTTTTACAACATCATGCTTCTCTACAAGGCATTAAATCTCTTCAGTGTATCTCACCTTATTTGAAAAACTACAAGAAAAATTAACCTGAGCTAATGCAGAGCATGGAAAGATGCCAGTTTGATCATGGGCAGAACATAGCTATAGAATATGAATCCGCACTGAAGAATATTATCATTTTGGAGCTCTTAATCTGGTGAGGCCCTTTACTGTTGCAATGTTATGTCTCATGAAAATGTTTTTCTTTACTCAAGCTGCTCAAAGAGGTCTGAGATATTTTTGGATAAAATCTGAATTGAACTACTGAGCCCTCGAGCTGTAAGTCTCCATTAATGAATTAATAGTTCATAATCAAGTGGTTCTCTTTTGTATTGTTTGTTTTATAATTTAGGATATGGGGCCAGTGTTCTTTAATTGAGGTAATTTAGTTTTTTTGAAAACTGCCAGTATTGGAGGTAAACTTGATTAAAAAACAAAACGAAACAAAAAATCCAAACCACCTCCCCAACACACACACACAAAAACCACAACAAAAATACCCCACCAAAAACACAAGATGGGAATTAATAGTAGTTTTCCACTACCTATCAGGCATTGCAGTGATGGAAAGAGAGGAAATGGTTACAGATTACAGCAAGGGATATTCTTGCTGGACACGATGAAAAAATTCTTCCTTGTGAGAGTGTTGTGACCCAGAGAGTTATTGGAGTCTCCACCCTTGGAAATACTCAAAGCTTGACTGGACAAAGGTCCTGAGCAAAGAAATCTACCTGTTAGGTTAGCGCTCTTCTCTTTGATCAGAATGTTGAAATAGAGACTTCCTGAGGTCCTTCCCAACCTAATTTTTTTTCTGTGATTCTTTGAAATGTGGCAAAAATGTAAATGTTAGAAAGTCCTTATAGCCTTTCCAGAAATTATGCTTTATTCCATTTTCAAAAGCTGTGCTGAGCTGTTTACTGGGGTTCTGAAACTACTGTATATTTCCCAATAGATGCTCAAATCCCACTGTGAAAGATAGGAAAATCATGACAGAACATCTGAATTCCTTCTGTGTCAGATGCACAGCTGGTGGCATTCCCTGTCATGGATCCTAATGCTGGGTTGTAGCTGTCTCCAGCTGCAACTACAGTGATGTTTGTATTCAAGTAACACTCAAGGAACCTCCACTTTGCCACACAAGCATGAGATCAAAACCACACACACCAAGCTTTGGGGAAAGTTTTGGTACTGAAAGCAGTCAAAATTACTTTTGACTGCAATCTTGAGTTATCTTCTGAAGGAATATTTTTCTGTAATACTATAGGTATTTTCCTTTTCTAGAAAGCATTTCTGCCAATAGTTCAGCTTCCACAGGAAGCCTAGATCGTACTTTTATCCTCAGCTACATATAACTCTGTATAATTGAGAAGATTTTAGTTTTTTTTTTTCTCCCTCTACCCTTATAAAATAGGAGTTCCTTAGATAAAATGGCACTATATAAATGATAAGCATGGTGACAGACTTGAAAC
This sequence comes from Tetrax tetrax, assembly GCA_009806455.1. Classification (NCBI taxonomy): domain Eukaryota; kingdom Metazoa; phylum Chordata; class Aves; order Otidiformes; family Otididae; genus Tetrax; species Tetrax tetrax. The sequence continues at coordinate 248,696 of WHYT01017121.1, read as the reverse complement.
AGCTGTTGGTCATGTGCACACTGGGGTGTAGGATAACTGTAAACAGGGAAGAGGAGAGATGCTCCATGGTGTAGACTCCTGATTCAATGGGAAGCTGTGGAAATGGCTTTACTGCAGCTATTAGTTTGTGGTGGCCTATATAAGAATCTGTAGCTCATATGTTACCTTTTTCAAGGAAATCCTGCTCTACCTTTCAAATATTCTCTGCTGCAAAATTCACCGATTCTGTTACTCTGTCTTGAACCTATTGGCAACTCTAACATCCAAGCAAAGTTGATGGAAAGGGTTAATATGCAATCATTGTACTCCACTGTTTGACAAAAGCAGTGATGAATGTCATCAGGAAGCTGATTACAAGTGATGACAGTTTTCATAGATGATACAAATTGCATAATTTAATTGTCTACATATGGCCTGATTTGAAAGGATACATTGTGTTAGTGTTTTTTGCTTCTCCTGGATGAGGTTTTCTGCACTGCTGAGAGCAGTGCTGAAGAGGCAGACAAACTAATGGAGTAGAGATACCTGCCAGATTAGAAATACCAGTAATATAAAAGAATGGAAGTGTTGTGGTGGGTTTTTTTTTGTTTTTTTTTTTTTTTTTTTTTTTTTTTTTTTCTCTAGGGCACTTAGATTAAATATCGTTCTGATTTAATGTAAAATTCAGTTTACTGGACATCTTCGTTAATACTTCAAAATGAACATATACCTACCTAGATCTATTCCTGCACTATGTCACTGATACCAGCTGAGAGCTAAACTATCTGTACTGGTGGCAACTACACTGGCCCATCCAAACTGAAGTCCTTTAAGGAGTTTTTAATTCCTTTTCCCTTTTGCTGGATAGTAGGGAGGGTTTTGGACTAATTCATAAATCTCTCCTTTAAAATATGAAATTATAATGCCGTCCATAAATTTCCTTTGTAATGCCCTTTTGAATGCTTACTTATCTACTTGCAATCAAGACTCTAACTAATTTTATCAGAATTTATTCATTCATTGTGTTTTTAACCGTCTTGTGGTCAGTAGTAGGAAGTATACGTAGGGGAAAGAAAGAAACATTTGACCACCTGCAAGCATATTTCACTTCACAGCCTTATTATCACCCCCTCGCAGGGGATTCTTATCTGAGATGACACTACTGTAAGAGTCATGGAGAAAATTAACTTTAACACTGGATCTCGTATTCAAGATTAGACAGCTTGCAGATTTTCAGGACTAGCATTGATACTGTTTTTCCATTAGAGAAGGGAGATGGTAGTTTGTTTAATGAGACAGCACTTGCTTTTGGGCTTGGAGGACTTTGGGGAGTCTTGGATTCCATGTCATGGAAGTCCGAAACACTGAAAAAACCAAAGATAGCTTTAAATGTCCCTATTCCCTCCTAACTGATTCTCTAGAACAGAAGTCATGGTAGAACAGAAGTAGCAGAAGAATAGAGTTAAAATAGCTCTGATTTTCTTGTGGTTTTTTTTCCCTGAAAACATAGGCATATTTTTTTCTCATTTGTAAAAGAAAAAAAAAAAGTTCTAAATAAATCATAGTCTTAGAATTAGCATTTTTTCATGTGTACTCTGGAAAATCTTGATAACTTATGTATATTACATTATCTTATAATATATTTCATCTCTCTATACCAAGGGCTTCCAGCCACCTCCACAGATGTGGCAGAATGATCTGCCTTGATGCTGTCCAGGTATATGTTGGGCTGCTCCTAATGCTTAAGCCTGATTTGCTTCCAAGAAAGCTGGGAGTATTTTATATACAAAAGTGTTCTGCCTGAAAGACACTTTTTAGTTACTATTATAAGTAGTATTGAGTCACTTGATATCATGCATTTTTAATGCAATATTAATTCTTCCAAAAGGAATGTTTTTCAAAATATTCTCACAGAGAGAAAATGGACAGCAGTAATTAGTGTGTATCTTGTGTTCAAAGTGAATTTGCTTCTAGTAGCAAAACTTTTTTTTTTTTTTTTTATGGGGGGATGTTTTGCTTAAACCAAAGGATTGGTTAATGTGCCATCTGAAGGGAACTCTGTCACCTCAGTAACAGGTGGAGGGAAGTTCAGCAGTATGAGCAACTTTCCAGTTACTCTTCTTTTTCTTTTTTTTTTTTATTTAATGAAAGCAATTGCAATTTATTATCTTGGAGCTGTGGACTTTTATATTTCCAGCTCTGTCCATTATTGAATGAATGAGAACCTTTCAGTGTTTCAGGCTGTGTTCATATCACTGCTTACTATAAAACTGATCTGATGCTATTCATTATCAAAACCCTCTTGTCTCTCAGGCTGGTGGTATGTGTGAACCAGGGGTTGCCCGTTAGACAAGTTTGAACAGTTTGGTAATTCCTCAGACTGAGGGTAGTGAAAAAGATTATTTTTGCCTATAACAAAAACGTGTCTGATCTTTCCTTTAAAAGTCTGGCTGAAGTATATTTTGGAAAAAGGACTTGATATTTGTTGTGAAGTGGTCTTTCTGTTGTGTTTGATAGCCATTAAGATCTGCTAAGGTTGGCTGAATTACAAGCTTTTGAGAAATTCCTGTTCACTGTACTTGATAGATATTTGCAAGAGCTGGAAAGCTCAGTTCCCTCTGAGTCCTGCCAACAGAGAGCTCTGCTTCAGCCAAGAGCTGACAGGACCTTCCTATGATTGCAATTGTATGATTGTGGCCCAGACCAAAGCTGGGGCTGGGGCTGTGTCCTGGTTGTGGCTAGGATAGAGTTAATTTTGGGCTGAGCTGGGAGAGGAGCTGGAGCTGGTGGCACCTGTGCCTGGGGAACAAATGGGATAGGTTACTAATTAGCCAACAGCTGGGACAGTTTACCCAAATTAGCCTGAGGGCTATTCCATCCCATGTGACATCTGCCCAGTATATAAATGAGGAGGGTAGTGATGGGAGGTTTCTGTTACTTAGGAGGAAGCTGGGCATCAGGCTCTCCTCTGAGCTATCGTTCTGTAAGTTATGTGCTTAAGTATTTTCTGTTATTTTTTAGTCTGTTTGTTTTCAATCTCTGTTTTCTTTTCTCCTGTTGTTCTCTTAAACTGTTTTTCCGTCAACCCATGAGGTTTACCTTCTTTTCTTTAACAATTCTCCTCCTCGTCCCATTGTGGGGAGGGGGAGTGGGGGGGAGTGAGTGACTGTATGGTATTTTAGGCACTAAGTAGGGCTGAGGACAGGAAGACTGGGTGCAAAAAAAGCCCCAAGGTCCAGTTCAGAACCAGGCTGCATGGAAGGGGAGGGTCTATAATTTCAGTGCAGAAGGTGTAGAAATGCATTGCACAGGAGGTGACCAAGTGATCCCATGAGTAGAGCACCGACCTAGATTGTTGGGAGACAGGACCTGTTCTTTCTTCTCCTGCATGGTCTTGATGTGTTCTTCTACCATTATGAGTAATTCTTGTTGCAAATTTATGTCTGTCTTTCTGACTGCTCCTTTGTGAAGTACTTTCAGATGTTCCAAAGTGAAGTACCAAATGTAAGCTAGATGTTGGTGAATATTATGCCTTTCAGGGAAGCTGGATGAGACCTGGCAGGAGGAAGAGAGAGAGCTGCGAGATGGCTTGGAGATGCTAACAAAGAAACTGTTGAAGGGAGGACAGAAATATGCAGAATAGGTGGCAAAAAAAACCCCAAAAAAACCAAAAACAAAAATAAAAAATCCCACCCAAACACCCCATGAGAACACAAATCCAATAGGAAATTATGTTAAGGGTTTCATCAAATCAAGCATAGCGTGTGTGTTTGGAGAGTAGTTATATATTTGTCTTCTTACGGAGTGGGAGGAAGGAGTCTTCATGAAGATTTCAGCAATGCCAATGGTGTGTAGAACTTTAGAAGAAGGGCCATTTATTTGGACATCAGTGAAGAACATTATCAAGTGCCACCTGGGAAACTATTAGAGAAACTAGAGCTGAAGATGATGAGCAGGGAAATAAAAAACTGACTTTAAATTCCAGGGGGGATCCCAGAGGGATTTTTCTAAAGTAGATTCTTATGAAAGGTCACAACAGAAAAAGTGAAAGTATGGTTTGTTCAATAGAGAAATATAAAAGATGCAATTTCTATGGAGGAAGGCTGAGGTGTCATACAGGAAGGAGTAAACAGTCTGGAGAATTCAAGTGAAATGTGGAAGGGTAAGCGGAAGGAGTGTGTCTGATGCTTTAAAGGTATTAACTATCTGGTCGAAGGAACCATAAACAAGAACATACAAAGACAAACCTCATGGACAAATGATAAGAGTGGTAGCGATAAGAACAAATCTGGTCAGTCTCTCTAGTTGGTGAGAGTGGAGTGTGAGAATGTTGGATTTTTCCAGTAAGATTATGTGCTGAAGGACCTTGCCAGATTGGGATGATAAGGAAAAGGTGGGAGGCAAACACATGGAGATGTGGAACCTGACCAATAAGCATAACAAAGGCAATAACAGAAACAAATCTAGTCAGTCCTGTTAACTGATCAGCTATCAAGAAACTGCAGGCAAACTGTGACTTTGCAGCTGATAAGGATGTAAACCTGAGGTCCTAGCATCAGTGGTTCGAGGGACCATAGACCTTTGGATCTTGGTGTGTCCTACAGACTTTATACCTGGAGTGTTGGCTACTGGGGGGACCAACATGAGTGGGCCGGGTGCTGGTTACTAGAGTCAGAGTGGGGTTGTAGGTGCCCCTGGCCTGTGGTGTCAGCAGCTGGAGTGAGCGGGGGTCTCAGTGCCAGCTAGGGGGCTGGGAATAGTGTGTGTGCCAGAAACCAGCTTATTGGGGGACTGGCATCAGGAGAGGTCATGATATCTCTGAACAAAATGCAATAAAATTTTGGGGTAGAATTAAAATAGTTTATTTTAATACGAGTGAGGTTTCATGAATGGGCAGTGGCTGAGGAGGAAAACATATGGATTACAGCATGACTCATAAGCTAACCAAAAAGATATCTCCATCAGTAAGAAAACGTATTGGAGGATGCATTAGTCAAGGTACTTGAAGTCATTCTGGGAGAGTATTGACAACATGGTACAGGGAATGGCAAGTTCTGATTTTTGCCACTTATGTTCAAAAAGGACAGACAGAAGTTGTAAGAGATGTTGCAAAGAGTTGTGTGTGACTGAGGAAAGAAGATTCTGTCAAATGGGAATGCATTAGAAGGGCTGGGATCTTTAGCAAGTACTGTTTTATTCTCTAGGAGAAACTCCTTCAGCTACTTACACTGAAAGGCAGTGTTCCTCAACTACAGGTGTGCATAAAATAGCCGTGATACGTGTAGGCTGGTAAACGGAGAAAGATTGTAATGATTAGAATTAGAACTGGAGTTCCTCACCTACCAGCTTTTAAGACTGAGTTCGGTAGCGAAGGTGTCATACAAAGTGATACCTGGTATCTCAGGAGATAGTGTTGAAAGGCCCAACCTCTCCTTCCAGTCTTATGCTCGTATTGCATGTAGAAAACAGTTGAGCTCGTATGCAACAAAAGTCCTTGATCCTAGGATTGTTCTGTTCTCCACTTTTGCGGAGCTTGGCTTTGTGACTTTCAAAGATTTGTTTGCTGTATGTTCTTCTAATGGGTTACTGTTATAAGGCATAGAAGTGTATTAGAAATCCATATTTGGGTCATGCGGTGCTTGAATTTTAGGTCAATTGCTAACCCCAAATCCAATCCTTAGGAATATAAAAATGGAGGACAGTGGTGTAATGAATACTTAATTAGATTAACTGAGTATTTACTACACCATTGTCCTCTTTTGGTGTCTTCCAATTATTGTATATGTATTTTGTCTGGACAAGGCCAAGTTTGTGTCTTTTTAATTTTTCTTAGGAGGAAATTTGTCTCAAAACTTTAGAGGCTTGTGAGTCTTGAGGGTCGCTTGCCACGTACTGGAGATTCATCAGCAGAAAATATGACATTACATCTCGAACAAATAGGCTGCATGTGGGAAACTAGTTTCACAGTATCACTAGAAACACATTAAAGGAGTGTAAGAAACTAAGAATAGAGAAGTGAACGAATCAGAAGTATCGAAGATGAGAATAAATAAACAGCTTAACTAAGTCATTGCATGATGCAACGGTATAGTAATTAAATAGAAGCAGCACAATGGAAGATAATAAAGTGTTTGATAGCTCGGAAATCTAACAGCTTCTTTCTTTTAATACTTTTACCTGACATGAAGATGCTTTATTTGAGAGAGATTCTAGCAAGTCTGAAAAGGCTTTTGTATTGCAGCAGTATAAAACCCAGAAAATAACTCAGCAATATTAACATTTGGCAGAGTTCCCATTGTGAGTAGTTTTATGTGCCAGAATTCTTGAACGGAGGACTAAAAAAAGAACTGGAAGTCTTTGGTGAAAATACAATGTCAAGACTGCTCACAGTGTTTGTACAGCAGGAAGATAACTACAGTGTTCACAGTTGCAGGACTAAGTACCCAAAGGTTAGGAATACTGATTGGGTTGTGCCTTCTTGTCTTTCCAAACCTCTCTTTGGCTCTTTCTGCTTTCATTTTGTCCTTCCCAGCACTTGTCCCTCTTTCTTCACCTTCTCCTGTGATGTAGTTCCTACTCTCAGAAATGTTTTCAGATTGTACTGAGAGTTGGACCAGACACAGTTTGTTGTTCCTACTGTGTCCTTTCCAGGACGTAGAAGCAGACTGGCTTTTTTTGGTTGCATGAACTTTGACTTTGTTGGCTGAAAACTGGCTCAGTTTCCACAGAAATGCCTCCCCTGACCATTATGGTTATGGTTTGGGTGCATATGGCCACCTTCTCAGTGAACTGGACTTGAAATCCTCTAAAATTTGTGCTTTCAACCACTGTTCAGTGTGATAAAGAAACCCAGGAGGAACACTGGTGCTACTGCTGGATATTATTTTGGGTTTTTTCCTAACCACGTGCCCAGTAATATTTTGTATTTCAAATGCTCAGTTCTGAAATCTGTCTTTAAACCAGGACATTTTAAAGAGAATATTAAATTTGGAGAATCCCGCTGAGACGTTGCAGGTCTATCTGGTTGTGAAGGACAATGTTTTGATTAGTATAAGGAGAGGGGATGGATTTCAGTGCGTGCATTTGATATCATCATCACTACTTATCACTCAGTCTCACATGTCCTGGTGTGGTTTCTTTGTTCAAAGATGGAAGAAGTATGCTGAGCTGTTAAAAGCTAAAAGTCCAGTGGCATTTCAAGTATGCCAGGGCTTACAGATGTATCCCTGTAAGGTTGGCAGATATGACCTGTGGGACATCTGTGCCCTTCTGGAATAGCAGCTGAGAACCAGCCAGGATATTCTGCCCTCTGCATCACAGAACCGTTGCCTGCAGGAACAGGTAAATACGATGTAACTTTCCCTCAGTACCAAGTGAGTTTGTGACCTGTATGATCCATGCAAAATGCAAATCTGCATTAATGCTATAGTACTAACTAGTGCTAAACACTGAATATAGTATAATTTTTAGGACTATTGTATTAGGTCCATCACTCTGACCTGTTCAGTAGGAGCTGTTGTGCTCAAGGAAAGAAATATTGAATGCTTACTGAATTCAAAACATAGATAGTTTGTGTCACTAAGGTTTTAAGAATTCTGAAGAGAAGCTTGAAAAAGGATTAATGTACACTTGAAAAAGGCCAAACAGTTCTCTCCCTTCAGCACCCATTACAAATAATAAATTATACATATGTATATGTACCTTCTTCCTGGGAGTTCATCCAAGTATCCTTTACAGTAGTGCTTTAAACTTTGCAGTGGCCTTTTAAGCCCAGATATTGCTCTCATCTTAGGAACCAATTAAGATACGTGCCAAAAATAATGAAGTTCTTGATGTAACAGTGAACAGAACCCAGTTTGCCTCACTTCCTGCTTTTATGGTATGAGCAACTGCTTCCGTCACCATCTCACTTTTGTCTTGTCCTGTTTTCAAAACCCCCAACTTAGCTCCAGGGAACTTTTTTCCCCTCTTGTTATTGCATGGGAGCTATTGCTTCTCAGTCCTTCCACTGGGCTTCTGCCCCACCAGGTCCGTTGCATCTCCCCTTTGCTTCCCCTTCCAAATACTCTCAAATGCTCTTATGTGCTGTAAATCAGAGGTGAACTTGTTGCACTGGTGAATCTGAACAGAACTATCTCCCCAGTGCTGAGGCTGGACATACAGGCCCCGAAATGGGCAACTGTGGTCAGTGGCTTTCTGTCGTCTTCTTAATAACTTGACCACTGTTTCACCCAGAGGTGTGCCTGTCAGCCTGTGCAACACAGGATTTTTTTTTCATGCCATGCTGCCAAATTCTTTTTTAACACTGTGTGATGTTACAGTTCTTGTATTTTCTAAGCTCTGTTCACCACTGCTTCATTCTCTGCTGCTGTTTCCATCCAGGTAGTGAGTTGAGAGGTGTTGCTGACTGCTCCCATCTCATCTCCCCACTGCTCTGCTCCTTGCAACCCCTCCAACTACCTGGAGCCAACACAAATAGCAGCAGTGAGTGCTAGAGGCTGTGAGGAACTGTGAAGAAGGATGCTGGAGCTGGTGCTAATGTCTGTGTGTAGGTGGGGATGTGGACCTGGAGCAGAGAATTAATACAGCTGTGCTCTCACCTCTTTCATAAAGTCTCTCTGGGCTGCAAAAGTTATTGTTGCTTGTTCTTCTCTGGGCCCTTCCACTTAGTGTTGTCTGGTTTGTTTCTTCCTTGTTCCTCACAGCATCTTCAGACTATTGCTCTGTCTCATCCTTTCTTACTGAATCCTTACCCTCTCAGGATCTGACCTCGTGTACAAATACTGTCTTGCACAGAAGAATCTGGGATTGTAATGTAGGAAATTAGTATAACAGAACCGAATGCAAGATCTTGTGGAAGGGAAAAGTTATTTTCTTCTGCAAAGTCTCTGAAGTTTCTCAGTCTCACTCATTCTCTTATAGATTTTTGCATGCTCACACCCACATACAAGCATCAGCTCATGTGCCTGGTGGTCATGGGTGGCCAGGATCACTTGTGTGCAATGCAGAAGACAAGGGACGCTGGCTATCATGGCTCATAGGTTCTCATTCATTAGTGAGAATAGACTGATCTGGGACTTTCCATTGATTCCCTTTAGGAATGGGCGCTGTTTGGGACCTTTTGCATAATTATTTTTTCTTACCCCTTTAAGTCTTGAGTAAAATTATTTCATTTCAGAGTTCTCTTGCATTCCTCAGCTGTACATTTTAAGGCTCCGGCTCCCTTCTCCATCTTCTTGACACCTTATTTTAGGTCATTTTTTTTTCCTCTTCATTCATTGGGATTAAATCCCCATAGAGGGTGCTCTGTAGAAACTAATGTATACTTTTTCTGTTAGTCCTTATTCTGTATTTTCTTTGTGTCCTTTCACATGTGCACACACTTATATTCATAATTCCTTCATGCTAATCTTATATATATATATTTACCAATCTATACCTATAAAAGTAAATAATAGATGGGTAGAGGTAAAACAGCATGGATTACAGAAAAGAAAACTCAAGTAATCAACTCAAACTATTGATAAAGTATTCACAAGAAGTGAGAAAGCAAAGGTGTTCCTGGGTTGTTTGTTTTGGGTTTTTTTTTGGGGGGGGGGTTGGTTTTTTTGTTTTTTGTTTGTTTGGTTTTTGTTTTTTTTTTCATAAAATTATTGGCAGATAATCTTTTGGCACATTATCAGGTACTACTTGTAAGTGCCCGGTTAGAATCCAGTTCTCTGTGCTGTTCTGATAGCCTTATTAAAGGGAAAATAGGACTGAGATTGTAGAAGTGCAGTAAAGGTCATAAAATGGCTGGAACATAGATTAGCAGTAAAGAGAGGAAAAAAAAAGAGCAAGCTTTTGCATTTCTATTTAGGAGAGAGTTGAGGGGGCAAGGAGGATGTGACATCCCACTGTGTGCCAGGACCCTGAAGAGAAAGGCAAATATGAAACAGAATCATTGGCAGAGAGTGTAAGTCAGGGTCAAATGCTGTTCCTGGTTCTGCTGAGTAAGAAAATCAATGGGACTTGTCCTGAGGTCAGATAATATCAGCAGAATCTGCAGTATCAACATTTTGCCCATCATATATGTGGCTATAGGTTAAAAATAGTCTAAGCACAGCACAGTTTGGGCAGATGGATTTTTTTTTTTTTTTAAATAGGATTTGATGTAAAAATCTTCTAAACTCAAAAATGCCTGCTGAGAATTAGCAGACAAACCAAAATATTTTCCTGCCCTACTTTCCCTGCTCAGCCATTCCTGTGCAGATACATGAAATACAGAAAGCTGTGGAGCAGCATACTGATCTCATAAAAAAAAAAATCCTCACAAACTCAGTGTGTTTTCTGGGGCCTGTGCTCTAATCCACTCCTGCCTCTTTTATGGCTCTCAGCTGTTCTTTAAAATAGTTGAAGGATTTTCATTTGCTGTCTGTGTACTTGAGATTGTGGTACATGTATCAGAACTGTAGGCAAAGACTTGTGGCTGAAAGCACAGCTGCAAGGGCGGTGAGAGTAGAGGGCTGTTAGGTATTTGGTCATGTTGCTGAGCAGAAACCTGGAAACCCAGAGCAACACTTTTGTTGTTCTTTGGGTTGCTCGTCCATTCTGCAGCAAGGAACTTCCATGATATCCAGAGAGTTCTGCCTCCTCTGTCTCAGAGACAGTACCACAGCAGTGGCTGAGCCTCTGGCTGCAGAAAGTGTGGGAATTGTGTCCAAATACAACAGCCAGAGGTAGAGGCGATGATTTGCCTCACTGCTATGTTTTAAAAAGCATAATTCTAATGATTTAATTTCCTGGCAAATTTGACATTGGCTTTTTCCAGGGTCAAGAAAACTGCAATTAAGCAGTAAATCTTAAAATATACCCTTGAAAAGGAAAGTAATCTCTATACTTTTAGAATCATAGAATCATAGAATCATAGAATGGTTAGAGTTGGAAGGGACCTTCAAAGGTCATCTAGTCCAACCCCCCTGCAAGAAGCAGGGACCTCCCTGACTAGATCAGGTTGCCCAGGGCCCCATCCAGCCTGGCCTTGAACGTTTCCAGGGATGGGGCATCCACCACCTCTCTGGGCAACCCAGTGCTCTACAACTCTCATTGTGAAAAATTTTTTTCTAATATCTAATCTAAACCTCCCTCCTTCTAATTTAAACCCATTACCCCTTGTCCTATCACAACAGGCCCTACTGAACAGCCTGTCCC
>WHYT01017121.1:201225-237507 GCA_009806455.1 Tetrax tetrax | reverse complement strand
AGACAGTACCACAGCAGTGGCTGAGCCTCTGGCTGCAGAAAGTGTGGGAATTGTGTCCAAATACAACAGCCAGAGGTAGAGGCGATGATTTGCCTCACTGCTATGTTTTAAAAAGCATAACTCTAATGATTTAATTTCCTGGCAAATTTGACATTGGCTTTTTCCAGAGTCAAGAAAACAGCAATTAAGCAGTAAATCTTAAAATATACCCTTGAAAAGGAAAGTAATCTCTATACTTTTAGCTCTGATTAAGTATAATTTATTGTATTAATTTGAGAAGTTGATGAAATTTAGGGAGCTCTGTACAAGTCAGTACAATAGCATTTTGTCTCTGATTTTAAATTAAGAAAATCTATCCTTCATCGTTTTTGTGCTGCTTTACGTATTTAGCTTCAGGGGCAGGTTGTAGTTTGCTGCTGTGTAAGAATATCGTGGTTTGGAGCAGATGTGTGTAGCTCAATGCTAACCTTCTGAATAGCTTTGGGGTGGAGGTGTGTGGAGGAAGAAAGGACCAAACTGTGACTCTTAGCTGCTGGAAGAAATTTAGAGCAACCTGAATACTGCTTAGGTGTAACCATTGGATGATCCATCCCTCTCCACATTGTGCATTTTATGCTTCTACTTGTGTCTTAGGGTGCCTGGAGTGGCTGCAGGCAGTATGTTGGAAGTATATTGGAATGCAGTCCTGTATAGGGAATAAACACAAAATGCTTAATTCGCATTTAAGATGTCTCGTGGGACTGAAGTTGTGTGTTGGACTGCTTTGCTGAGAAAATGCACAGTGTGATAGGTTAATGCATACTTCACCTGATGGTGTGTATTTTTTGAAAATACCAGAAAACAGAGTGGCAACAGGTGTGCCTCTTAAATTTTTGCATTTAGTCTGCAGAAAGTCTGTAACATTTTAGGTAACTTGAAGATGTGTTCAGGATGAATTAGGACAGTTGCAGAGAAATAATCTTTCAATAACAAAAGCATGAGTTAACTATTCAGTACAAGTCGTAATCCTGTTAGCGTGTTGGCAGGGCAACCCTGCTGAGGAAAGATATTAATAATGTCTTTTTGTACAATTTTGTGGCTCTGAATTGAATATTATTGCCCAGATACAGGGCTCAATAAATTAAGTTTTGAAAATAAACCTTAATATGTGCTTTTATGTCTTGAATTTATCACTTTCTAACTCGATGAACTTTCAAAAATTGAGAGATGCTATTGGGAAACGCAACAAACCTGGAAAAGTCACTGGGTGAGCAGTAAAGCAAGGAAGAAAAGTGTAAATGAAGAAGGAAAAAAGCACTAACCTTCCAGAAAGCAAAATCTGATCTAGCACAAGATGTACAGGTTATAGTTAGGACACTGACAGTCAATACAGCGTGTTAGAACACACTCAAAGGTGAACTTAGGTCATCACTAAAACAGCGTGATAAGGAACCTACGTGATTGCCAGCTCCTTTTCAGATCCAAACTAGGCATTTCAGGTCTAGGTGGCTCACTTCTAAGAGACACTTAGGAGTAAGCAGGGAGCAGAAATGAAGTTAACAGATGTAACTTAGTATGTTTTCAAGAGAGTGACTACATAGTACTTGGGTACTTGTATAGTCCTTTATAATACAAACCTGACCTCTTTTGCATATTAAAGAGAGGCACTGACAGGCTCTAAAGAAAATGCTGTCGGTCTTTCTCAGCAGTGAAGGTGACTGTTCCTCATATTACTCCTTGCCTGTACTTTTGATTCTCTCTATCTATTTTTATACCTAGGTCTCTGCTTCCATTGGTTCTGTGCCACTGTTTGGTGCTTAGCTTCCTACTTTGTCTGAGTTGTGTAGACAAAAATGAAGAGAAAAGGAGACATCAGCATCCCTTATCAGCATCAGTTTGGAACACAGTAAATTTCTTGTGTATCCAGAAGGACAAATGCAAAAGTACTAGGATGCTGAGGGGAAAGAAATACGGAAAATCAACATAAACAGGGAAAGTGAGTGGATGACTCAGGCAAAAGTGAAAGAGGTAGTAGGACTGACTGAAGATGCAGTAGGAAATAACTGAATGGAGTAGATGTGGAAGATGAAAAGGAAAGAGTAGAAAGAGACAAGATGGAGAAAAGTATAGAAACCAAAATGATAAAGGGAGAATAGTATAAATAAAATATTGAATGTTGAAGTTAAGCTTTGGTTAGTAGTAGGAAAAAAAAAACAAACAAAACACATATGGAACACATATTTAAGAAGGAGAATAAACAGGGAAAGAAGAAAAGGATGGCTTTAAGAATCAGACTGTGAAGACAACGACAATACTGGGAGGTTTAGAGCTGCCAGTCCAACTTGTATGTCTATTTAGGAATGCTCAGGAGCCATTATAGAGACTTGAACTGATAAGACCATCCAAGTTGAATAGAAGATCTTGTTTAATAGGATAAAGAAAGCAATCTTTGAAGTAACTTTCTGCCAGAGTGTACCTATTTCTCATAAATATGACTTACTGGCAGATATATGCATGACATTGGACAAGTTAGAAAATCTTCTGGGAGAGCTGGTTTCCAGAGAAAGAGATGGAAATTAGACCCTTCAGATTTGAGACCTTATCACAGAAGTGTGAAGTTTACGAAATACTGATGTACTTGAACATGACAATAATATGTATGAAATGCTTCATGTATGGGTATGAGTGGGGCTCCCCAAAAAGCAGGCCAAGACTATCTGACTAATAATTAAATGTTGTGGTTAGCGTAGGAAAAAGGTGACTTAAGAAAAACTAAATTACAATCATAGAGCTCAACATTTACGTGTTAAACAAAGATTAAAAACATAGCAAAGAATAAAAGATGCTATTGCAGATATAATGATACTGGTTATACGTTGTCTATGACAGCGTCAGGATCTAGTACTATGAGCATGAAATGGGAGAACTCATGCTGTGAAAACAGTTTATTGTTACTAAGATATGCGTGTATAAGATATGTGTGTATAAGAAGTGACATGAAAATTGTAGAACACTTGAACTAGTTCTAGCATGGATTATATCCCAAAGTGGTTTAGGTGTAAAATTAATGGAACTTCTTGGAGCAAAACCAAGATTTTACCATTTTCTCCTCCTTTCCAAGAGAGTGCCTTGAGTATTAGGATACAGGATGATATTTCTTATATTGTCATTCTCTTTGGCCTAGTATGGCATAAGTTTTTGCCTTGTTTCAATAACGAGGCAGAGGCCATCCTCTGGCTTTTGATGAAGGCACTTTCTAGGTAGATGAGGAAAGAAGTCTGAACTCCTTAAAGCAGAAAACGAAGTTGAGTCTTCGCTTTCTGGGCAACTGCTCTGACACATTTGTGCAGAGTTTCAAGAGGGGAACATTGTTCCAGAACTGGTAACTTTGTTCCAGTTCTCAAACTCTAAAGAGAGGTGTTCAACACATGTGAAGAGAAGCCTGGAGGAGGCAGTAGCCAGAGCTAGGGAAACAAATACAGTTATCTGGAAGAGATTTGTTTGACTAGAGTGTGTCTCAGCCAGTTCACTGAGCTGAAATTTAGTGGTGATGGTTTGAGCTGAAGAGTCACAGCCTGCATAGAGAAGTGATGAAGACTGTGGCCCTGAAGAGAAACGTTGGTGATAAAGGAAAACACACCAACCGAAACCTTCAAGAAAACATTTGGCAGTAGAAGTAGCACTTACAGGCTTTGTGGTGACTTTAGAAAGGTGAAAGTTATTTTGTCAAGTTGTTAATGTCCTTCCATTTAGAATGGCACAGTGTGTGACATTATGGTCAATAAATTACTGAAAGGATTTTGAGTCATCAGAAAAATATAGCAGAAGACAAACAGAATGAGTCAGATAGCCAACGTTAAATTTTTAGACTAGAAGTGAGAAATAATTGAATGTACACTGGTGACTAGGAGAAGAAATGTTCTTTTCTGTGTATCTTTGTTGTTTCTGATTTGTCTGAATTCAGATTTACAACACAGATCTCTGTTCGTACTGCAGCCCACCACCTCTTTTTCTTTACATGCTGTTTTCTAGAATAACAGTAAGTGCAAAGAAATTGTAACCTAAATACAAACAGGATTTTTTCTGGCTGTATAGCAGCTTTGATTCCCATAACAGCGATGTTTTAAAATAGTCTGGCCTCAGATGTTTTTTATACCAAAAAAAAAAAAAATTCTTACTAGTTAGATTCATACCAATGTGGAAAAAAAATGGATTTAGAGAAGGATACAAAGAACAGAGCAAATCCAACCAAGCAATTTGGCACCAGGCCTATCTATTTCAAACATGGCAGAGGCAAGTTGCATGTGAAAAGATGACTTGCAAAAAAGAACAAGCAATTCAAGTGTGGTGGATTACTTGAACATAGGAGCAAAGAAGTTGGGTGTAGAAACAAGAAGTTTACAATACCTCAGGGAGGCATTTTGCAGTATTTTTATGAAGAGGGAGAATCCCATATCCCCATAAAATCCCATATAGAGGGTGCAGACAGTGTACTGGAAAAGATCTAGTTCAATTTCAGGGCTCTGTTTAAGGGCTTGCTCAGTGGCTCTGTTCTGCTTGCAGAACCTACTCTCTCATATTTTGGGACCCCTCAGCTCAGATTGCGAAATTGTGACTGATGGAGGCTTGTCAGGCAAGGAACCATTGTAGGGTATGAATCCCTTTCACTCCTGCCTTTATATTGCCTTATCTCTAGGTAGTATCTTCCTGATCAGATGGTACTTGAGACCTGGGAAGTCGCTAGAAACAATCCTATACATATTCTTCTTCAGAGAAGAGTGGAGAGGGGGACATGACTGAAGGAAGTAGGGTGCAGAAGAATGCAGGAATCCCGAGAGAGTGAAGTGAAAGATGGAGTTGGATGGAATACAGGATGATACTTCTTATATATACTTCTGTGAACATCCCCTGAAATTAGCAAGTTTTTTTTCATAGATCTCACGAGTACCCATGGACTGGAAGATGGTGCTACAGTACACCGTTTTAGTGGAAAAAAAACCCTGTATATAAGAAATGCCACAAAACTGAGTCATTCCCCTACAGTTCATGGGTTTTGTTTTCCCCTGTGGTTGATGTAATCTGGCTTGTGACTGATGGATGTTCTTTTCCTCTGGACTTGATTTAATCCTAAGTAATGCAGACAAATTGTAGGCACTGCATGCAAGCAGGGACATAGAGAAAATGTAGGTTTTTCTAGAGAATGACGCTGTTTATCTGCTTGTAATGGCTAAAACATATGGATTCTTTAGACTGGTCTCCATATTTTTTTTTGCACTATCAGTAGGCAGAGATTGTGTGTGGTATGCAAGCAATCTCATTGCTAATAAACCTATATTCTGACAAGATTACATGCAGAAATCTTCAGCCTGATCCTTGGAGCTAGTGACTTCCCACCAGTTCAGAAAGGAGCTGCGTCAGGACACTGAGTTGTTGGATATCATGTTTAAGGGCTATGAGTTACTGAAGGTGAAATTACTTACTAAGAAGTAAAATAGCTTTTCAGATGTCAAAATACCTTGGAGTTGTTCAGTTAACATGTTGTATTTTCACATCTTCCTGTTTTCTAATATATTTTTCTCCTTTTGCTGTGTGAGACTCAGAAATAGCCAGGGAAAGACTCTGCGTAGTGTTCTGCAATGAAGCAAATTGAACACACATTTATTCCTGCTCAAGCCAATTTAGGTGATTCTATTTACAATGTTGTATAAAAATATTCCTTGTACAGGTGTGGTTTGAAATGGATGAACTTTTCAAGGCTGTAAATACCTACAGTATCCGTATCGCTCTTAAGAGACATATCTGCACAGAAATGTGCATTACACTACTACTAGTTCAGGCATATCTATGTGTAGGACTGTTTCAAGGAAGGCTTGCATAGGAATGTGAGGACTTTTAGTTTTAAAATAGTTATCTCACTACAACCTCTAGCATAGGTATAGGTCAATGTGTTACTATTCTCACATACACTTAATTTTCTTCTGCAGGACTTGATAAAAATCAATGTATTCTTTGCTACACCCATATGTTTGTACTCACATTAAAGGACTCGTACCATTTAATTTAACCAAGCTAATTAAAGTGGTGCAATTTTTCTATGTCAGCAAAGCCCAACAGGCCTATGTATATAGATACTGCATACAAGCAGTATCCAATCACTTCAGGGGTTATCAGGTTTATCAGCAAGTGGATATTTGAGCTTGGTACATTTTATCAGCTGGTTTTGCTGCAGGGATGGATTCTGATGCTCTTGTGCGTGTGGATCGATCTGAATCCACTGGGTACATTTTTATTTAGTGACCTTTGAAGGTGTTTCAAGATTTGATGCTTAGATTAAATTTCAAGAAATTACTGGAAAGCAAAAATCTGGGAAAAAGACAATTAAAAGGCCTCTGAGCCTCAATTCAATTGAAACTGAAATTATGTTTTTCTGTGTTTCAATTTTTGCCTTTCAGTAGAAAAAATCAGCATTACTACAGACCAGTTCCTGAAGTATTTTCTCAATGGAAGTTTTTCCTGAATTAAAAACTGAGACCTGCAGGACTGACTCAGCATTGCTACTGAAGCTGATGGAAATAACTAAAATTGTTGCAATTGGTGAATTTTATATAGATTTAAAGGGACTTGTGGAACATTTAATCAGAAAAGAACAAGTTTCAGTATGTCACTTATGAACTGTGTAGTTTTTATAAACTGTGTAAAGCTAACATTTTGAGAAAGACTGTTACATTTGTACAGTGCTACTTTATACAAGCAAAGCTACAGTACTGATTTGTGAGATGAAAATCAGACTACCTATTTTATTGGTGCTATAAAACTTACAAAAAGGCAAGAAGCCAGACAGTACTAGGACTTAGGATTCTGAGATTAGGAGAAAAAAAAATTCTAAGAACCTGAGGTTTGGAAACATGTTTAATGGGAATGGAAATATTATGGAATATGTTCTAGAATGGCTCCATTAAGTGTGTGTTATTTCTGTTCAGTTTTACTTTCTGTGGTGTTTTGCAAAACTTTGGCTGTGCACGGTCTTAGCTATCTGCAGAGACAAGACGTGAGGAAAGATGAACCTAGGTAGCACGCAAGTAGTGAGGTGGGGCAGGGTTTGAGTGTTTGTCAGCCCTTCCTTGCTGGGGCACCCAGCTGGAATGCACTGGAGCAGAGCCTGATTGTCTATCAGAAGTAACTCATTGAGGTCTAGGAGCAGTGTGAAAGATTCCTCGTTGGTATTAAAAACCTCTGAAGGTATGATTTGTGTGTTTCATTCACACACTGTAAGTAAAATCAATTTGTGCCTAGACAGATATTGCCTCCAGAGATGAGTTTTATTTTCCTGCCTCCTCTTAGCATGGGCATTGTCTGTTTCCAGGAGAGTCTCTACCAGCACGTTCCTGAAGGTAGGGCCTGAGATGTTGCCAGTGTTGCTGTGGCTTTTGGCCTTTGATTGGTGAGCTGTATGTTTGTTAGAAGACTTTGTGGCTGTACACATGGGAGGTGTGGGGCAGAGATAATCCATGGACTGTCTGGATGAAACAGTTGTTGGATTGCCTGGAAAACTGTGAGGGTGTGTCCCTTCAGGCTTCTGTTATACATGGTGACTGAAAGTTGTTTTGACACACAGATGCATAGTCCATGTATATTAGTGCTGCTATAGCTTTTTAAATAGCTTTTAGCAAGGTCTTGGTTTTGGGGGGTTGGGTTGGGTTGGTTGTGGGTTTTTTTTTTTTTTGTGAGGCTATCGGGGCATTTTGTTCTGAATCTGTAAGTATTGTGATCTTGAAGGTCGGTGTCTAGCCAAAAATTTTAAGCAGATTTTTAAAGTGTTTGGCTCCTGTTTAGACAACAGGATGAAATGGGCAATTTTCCAGATGTTCGAGGCACTTGGCATCTCTATCTGCCCTTCTTGGTCTGCACAGACCTACATTTATCCTACTTTAAAAGATAAACAGGGTTCGGTGGTTCTACAGCAGTGTTTGCAGACACAGGGGTACTGGGCACATTAGAATAAATATGAGGGGGAATATTTGGGCCATAAAAATGAACTGAGAAGTAAATGAATCCATTAGCCAAAAACGCAAATGGGGTAATCCTGCTCTTGATATTCTCTCTTCTGATAATGGTGGCCACTAATAAAAGCTGATAGGCTGCTAATTTTTCTTAGCAGTGCTGAGTCAGAATTAGGGCAGTTGTTCTCTGGGGTTTGTACAGGTTTTGGTTTTTTTTTTGCATCAGGTATATTTTAATAAAAACTTTTTGGGATTTGTAGTGTGAGGTTGTGTTCTCACAAGTCATTGTGAAGGGTACTTAGGCCTACAAAGGGCAATGAAAGACTTTTTAGCCGAGTATTGGGGTCACTCCCTCCCTTTGATAGACCAGCCCAATCGGGAGAGGATTCATGGGTTGTTCCAAAAATCTTTGTGAGGTAAGCAAGGAAAAAACCAACAGGAAGAGAAATCCTAACACAGAAGCAGTTTCTGCACTGGGTGGTAGGTATGTCGTTGCACCCTGGAGCACTATGTCCTGAGGTTTGTCTCATTAAACATGTCAGCTTAGTGACTTAGATGTGGTATGAATGAATGCTTAAGTTTATTGTCTTTCCTGGGATTTGTGGCATTGGGGTAAAACTTATTGCAGCTGCAGCACCCTCAACCCCACTGCTGAGCTTGTTCAATTTCACGGCCCTGTTTTTTGTCAGTCCTGCATCACAGGAGTAGAGGAGGCAAAAACTGAAAGTGGAAAACAGATTATGTTGCACTTCCCCATCTTCTTTCCAGCTGCACTTGATCACCATCATCCTGTCTGTTGCATTGGTTGAGAAACTGAAGCCCACCTTAAGTGATCGTAACTCGTGTGACTTGCAGAATTCTACCAGCTGAGCTGCTGTCGGGGCACAGTGGCTGCAGCAAGGGTGAGAGGGAGCTGAGCAGGAGGAAGGTGGAAGTGGGGCAGGGGGTCCCGCAGAGGTTGGATGCTGCACCAAGGATGGATCTCTGAGGGAGCAGAGAGGGGCGGCAGGTCTCCAAGAAAGAGGTCGTCAAAAACATACTGCAGCGACACACAGACGGCACCAGACCTGGCCGGAGGCCCAGTTTTGTGTTTTTTTTTTCCGAAGCCCTGCGCTGATTTAACCCTCCCAAGCGGATGTACTTTAGCACTGCAGCAGCAGGTCCAGAAGTGCAGGCGGTTTGCGGCCCCTCCCCGCGCCTCCTCCCCGCGCCCTCGGAGCTTTGGCAGCGAAGCCGGGGCGGAGACGAGGGGAGGCGGCGGCGGCGGGGGAGCCGCACCCCTCACCGGCTCGGCGCTGAGAACCCGCGGCCACCGGGAGCGAGGGGCCCGGCTCCCCCGGGGGCCGCCACACACGCGCGTGGGTGAGGACGGGGCGGGCGGCGCGGGGTCCCGCGGGGGCGCGGCCCCTGTCGCTGTCCGCTGCGCGGGTGCTGAACCGCGGCCAGCCGCGGCTTAGCGGCCTCCCCCGCCTCCTCCCGCGCAGCAGCTGGAGCAGGAGCAAGCGGATCCGGCGAGTCCCGGTCCCTCCTCCTTCCTCTTCCTCCTCCTCCTCGGTGCCGCCGTCTCGGGCAGCCGGTGAGCATGGACCGGACCGCGGCGGGGCCGGAGGCCAGCTGCTCTCCGCCGCTTGCATGAGGCGACCGGGCGGCGGGGAGTGAGGCCGGGCGAGGCGGGTCCGGCAGCTGCCCCCCTCTCCCCACCCCACCCCTCCGGTCATGGCGGCGGCCGGGCGGCGGAGCGGCGGCGGAGCGGTGGTGCCGGGCCTGCTGCTGCTGCTGCTGGGACTGTGCGGCGGGCGGGCGGCGGGCGGGCCGCTCCGCTACTCGGTGCGGGAGGAGCTGCCGCCCGGCGCCTTCGTGGGCGGCGTGGCGAACGACCTGGGCGTGGATCCGCGGCAGCTGGCGGCGAGGGGAGCGCGGCTGACCTCGGGGAGCGGCCGGCAGTACCTGGAGCTGGAGCTGGGCCGCGGGGCGCTGCTGGTGCGGGAGCGCATGGACCGCGAGGCGCTCTGCGAGCTCAGCCCCGCCTGCTTCCTCAGCCTGGAGTTGGTCATCGAGCGGCCCATCGAGGTGCACAACGTGGAGGTGGAGGTGCTGGATATCAACGACAACGCGCCGCGCTTCCCGCGCCAGGATTACCGCTTGGAGATCAGTGAGTCTGCTGTACCTGGGGCCCGCTTCCACATTGAGAGTGCCCAGGACCCTGACGTGGGCACCAACTCTGTGCAGAGCTACCAGCTCAGCCCCAACCGCCACTTTGCCCTGGACCTTAAAGGCTTCCAGAGTGGCAGCAAGCTCCTGGAGCTGGTGCTGCAGCAGCCACTGGACCGGGAGCAGAGTGCCCTGCAGCAGCTGGTGCTCACTGCTGTGGATGGTGGGGACCCACCTAAGTCTGGTACAGCCCAGATCTCTGTGCGAGTTGTGGATACCAATGACAACCCACCTGCCTTTGACCGCTCCACCTATACTGTGAGCCTTCTGGAGAACGCCCCGCCTGGAACACTAGTGGTCAAACTCAATGCTTCAGACCCCGATGAGGGCTCCAACGGGGATGTGATCTACTCCTTTGGCAGCTACACCCCGCAGAAGGTGAGACAGCTCTTTAGTGTGGACCCACACTCAGGGGAGGTGCGGGTTAATGGTACCTTGGACTATGAAGAGGCATCCTCGTATGAGATCTATGTGCAAGCCACTGACCAGGGCCCTGTCTCCATGGCTGGGCACTGCAAGGTGCTGGTCAACATCGTGGATGCCAATGATAATGTTCCTGAGGTGGTCCTGACCTCCCTGTACAGCCCGGTGCCAGAGGATGCAAAGGCAGGAACTGTGGTGGCCCTGATGAGTGTCACTGACCAGGACTCAGGGCTGAACAAGCAGGTGAGTCTGCGTATTCCCCCCGACCTCCCCTTCACGCTCAACTCTTTCAAGAACTCCTACACCTTGATCACCCAGGGCAAACTGGACCATGAGAAAGCAGCAGCCTACAACATCACCATTACAGCTACTGACTCTGGGACCCCCCCTCTCTCTTCCCAGAAGGTGATCCATGTGGAGATCTCTGACATCAATGACAATCCCCCGCGCTTTGAGGAACCTGAGTACTCAGTTTATGTCCCTGAGAATAACCCCCTTGGAGTCTTCCTGTGTACTATCAAAGCTACTGACCCAGATGCTGCTGAAAATGCCCATGTGTCCTATTCTCTACTAGATGGGGAAATTGAAGGGCTACCTGTCGCCTCCTATGTCTCCATTAAATCTGATAGCGGCAACATGTATGCTGTCAGGTCCTTTGACTACGAGACGTTAAGGGAGTTCCAGGTGGTTGTCCAGGCTCAGGATGCCGGGATCCCACCACTGAGCAGCACTGTCACTGTACACATCTACATGGTGGATGAGAATGACCATGCTCCACAGATTCTGTATCCTACCTCAACCAACACTTCAGCAGCCCTGGAGATGATCCCACGCTCAGCATATGCTGGATATTTAGTAACCAAAATTATAGCCATTGATGGGGACTCGGGACAAAATGCCTGGTTGTTCTTCCACCTGGTGCAAAGCTCAGATCCAAGTTTGTTCAGGATAGAGCTCCATACTGGGGAGATTAGGACTACTCGCAAACTTGGGGAGGACAGCACACCTACTTTCAACCTGACGGTGGAGGTGAGAGACAATGGAGAGCCACCGATGTCCTCGTCAGTAGCCATCACTGTTGCTGTGGTGGACAGAGTTTCCAAAATCATCCCTGATACAAGAAGGCACTTTAGAAGTCCAAGCAATTACTCAGAAATTACTCTTTATCTCATTATCGCTCTGAGCGCCATCTCCTTCGTTTTCCTTTTCACAATCATTGGGTTTACTATTATCAAGTGCTACAGATACAGTCTGTATGGGGATTCCTGCTGTGCAGGCTTCTGTGGGGTCAGAGAACGGTGCCCTGCTGAATTGTACAAGCAGGCCAACAACAACATCGATGCTAGGTTGCCCCACGGTTTAAAAGTACAACCCCATTTCATTGAAGTGCGGGGGAATGGGTCTCTCACTAAGACCTACTGCTATAAGGCATGCCTAACTGCAGGATCAGGAAGTGACACTTTTATGTTTTACAATACCTCTGGCCCAACAGGAACTGGTCCCTCTGCAGTGGTGACTGAGAGGCATCTGACAGGACAGAGTGGGCAGAGTGCACAAAACCTGATCATACTTAAAAATGACTCCATTACTCCTAATGAGGTGAGGCTACGTTGATAAATGGTCAGCACAGTGCTCCGAGAAAATCTATACTTAAGAAGAGATTCCAACTGGAAAACTCAGATTAAGCGTGTTGCCTTTTGGGCTCACTGACACTCAGCTATGAAACGTGGTTCTAATGAATCTAATCTGTGCAATGCATTTTGTTTCTAGGTAAATACTGGGACTTTCAGGGTCCATTTGGTAAGTTCAGTATGTGCATCTGTTGTTTGAGATTTTTTCATTTTTGCAGCGTATGCTGTATAGAGTCTTGCCTCTTTCCCTTTTCTCTTACAGATCTAACATTGCCTGCTGTTCCAGAGTGCTAGGGAGTGACACATGTGGTCTTAAAGTTTTAATGCTAAACTAATATTACAAGAAAAAGAATTAAGTGGTTAGCCTGGAGATCAATAGGTTACTTCACGGCAGTTACAGACATTTGCTGCTTCATTGATTTCATACCTAGGCAAAGATGCTGAATTTATATCACTGCAGTAATGTGCTTTGCTTACTAATATGGGCATATTTCAGTTGTCTGAAAACTGGAATCCGTCCTTTGATAACGTTTGTTCTACCTGATGCTGCATTTTGTGCTTTCTGGACAGTGACAATCCAGTGACATCTTTGTAGAGAATTATGAGTTACTGTCGTTATGTTACAGTGTGACAACTTCTACCCTGCTGGGTTGGTATTGAAAATTGTTTAATAGCTGTTGTTTGACCAGCAGTGTATTAACCTTTTCAATATTTTCCCACAGTGAAGAATTAACGGTTGCTTTATGCTCGTGTACAGGCAGTCTGCAATAAGTGTGTGGTTTGCATGCTCCGCGCAGTTTCCTTCCTACGCATACTGGGGCAAAGATGAGAAGCACTCACAGGAGAGGCTAATTCTGGTGGACAAAAGGAAAATTTTGCAATTAGTGTGTGTTTGTACCCTACAGTTGTGGCAACCATAAGGACAGTTCATGCATTAATGTATTCTATGCCTCCAGACATTGTAAAATGAGGGGAGTAACTGTGGTGGGATAGAAAGGAGCCTGACTTGGAGATTTCTTTAATTCTTTATGCTTACTCACGTATGGAGATGTTAGCATCTTTTGCAACTGTTGTTTAGATGCACAGAGCTTAAGGGCTAGCAAGTCTTCCATAAAAATGCTTTTAGAGAGTAACGATCATCCATTCAAAACTAATCCATTTAAAATTAATGCAGTGATTTTCTATAAATCACAGTGACAAGGTATGGGGGAAGTATTTTAAAAATTTTTCTACACAGTTTTTGGACCTTAAAATCTTTGAGTATAATGAAATGCTTGGAATCTGCTTAATATAGGAGGGAACATGAGACATACTATGTAAGTTTGTATGCTGCAGAATCAGAATGTGAAATATACACCTTACATCTGATTTTCGGGGCTGGGGGGTGGGAGGGGAGGAGCAATAACTGAAAAATGACTTCACTTTGGATGCAAGACTAGTAGGACATTAGTTTAACAGGCAGATTCCTGTCACATTTTAGGGGATCACTCCATTGCATGCAATGAATTAGCAAGTTCTGAACACCAGCGCAGATCAGGCAGTGGCAGCAAAGCCAGCCCAAACTTGGAGTACAAAAGTAGAGAGGTGTATAGGACAAAATGATGAATGCCTGCCTGTGTGGAGCTACGATCCAAAAGAGGAATCAGTTATTCAAATGGTTCTGTATGATTTAAACAGAGAGTGAAATTCTGACAAGTTCTAATTGTCATGAGTTTTTTAGGTCTCTGCTTCTTAAACTGCCCTGTGGTAGTACATAGCATGAAAATGTGTCAGTGCCAGGTGTACGTGAGAAAATGGGTGAATGTAATGGCCTTCACTAATTACTAGTTCCTAGCTAATTACATACTCTAAAATCCTATCTTTCCCTTGTTTCAGGTTCAGCCTGTGCACTGCAAATGCCATCCATTGCTTAGCAACACTGAATTGTACTTTATAAGATAATGATCTTTGCATTACTGCGTCTTCAGAGAACTGCGTTTCTCTTTTTAGTTGAAGGGAACTTTTAATCAGTCATTAAAAGTCCGTGTTTTCACCTGCAATGCATAGCAACAGGCGTCATTGTTCTGGCATAATTTACAAAGTTAACCTCTGATGTGTATGTTACTTTTGGATAATGTGAACAGGTCCCTTTTTTTTTTTTTTCAGTTTTTGGAAATTGATCTTTTTATTGTTCAGTGATGAGGGTGGGACCAGGTGAATGGGCTTTCTGTGCATGCAAACTGTACACAGGATTTCACAGAGGCTAATGTTGTTTATACAGTGAGAGGAAAATTATTTCAAAGTTATTTGGGATTAATCTCAGTAACAGTCAATGCAATAAGATCTTGGTCTTTTTTAATATTTACTGGTAAGGTCAGAGATGTTAATAGCTCCTTTACAGTGAGTTGTGACTGACTCCATTAGAAGGATGCAGTGGAAGGGAAAACCCAGTGTATTGAGGTTAGGCACGGAGTTCTCTGTTGAAGCGCTGATTCCTGTGTGACTGCTCTGATTTGGACTACGAGTGTTGTGATGGTGGAGTGGGAGCTTGTTTCTGCCAGACAGCCTGTGCTGCTGCATTCACCCTTCTCGCCTGTGTGGTCCTTTCTGGGTTTATAAGAATGTCTCAAACCAAGGTGTTTTGTAAAAGAAGAAATGCACTAACACAGCTGCACTGGAAACATTAGAAAGAGTTATTGCTGGCAGGAGTCTGACAAGGCTCAGGACGCGAGGTGAATGGGTATTGCTCTCTCATCAGCTAAATGGCTACTGCAGGGTGACCAGGCAAGCAGCGTGGGCAAAACACAGAGCTAGCAAAATACTGTGGCTTCATTGCTGGCTCCGTGCAAGGTTGTGGGCAGCCTGGATTCCGGCCTTTCAAAAGCAGGGTGCACATAGCTATGAAAGGGGTGCGTGAAGATATGATTTTGTTACTGGGCACCGCTGCAGTGATGATCCATCATTTTCAGGAAAGGTTGCAGCGCTTTAGTCTGGAGTCCCTTTCCTCATATGCCTGTGAAGATACCAAGTGATGTCTGAGTAATGTCTGATTCCTTGGTTTGTCTTTTCATCTCTTTCACCTTGTTCTTACGTTCTGTGTGGTTAAGCTCATTCGTTATGCCTTGCGTCTCGTGACAACCTTTCCTGTTCAATGCAGGGAATAACAATCAAACCAAAGAATGTTTTAACTGGAGTTTTCTGCCCTAGAAGGCAGCCTGGCCCATTCCTAATGATGAGTGGGCAGTCTGGATGCTTGATAGAATGAGATACCAGCTCTTCTGATTATACATTTCCTTGTACCTTTTTGTGTGGTGACACGTGACTGACAGAGTATGATGTTTCATGTGATGCTGGTATATAAACTTGCATGATGCTCTGCGCACGCTTTTCGGAAGGAACAAAAGCTACAAATTAGCGATGGTAAGACCCAGGGGTTCATTGGAGTTTTACAGCTGTTTGCTGTGATTCTGGCTGCTCTTCTGTATTTTTGCACTTCAAAACCAGCTTGCTAAACACATGGGGGAAAAACCAAGCAACATTTGAGTTGAACACATCTTGATACTGCTTTAAAATGCAAGCGTGTTTTTAAGTGTCTAAATCTAGTAAATCCCCAGCATTGTCTGGAACAGCCTTTGAAAGAGATTTCTCACAGAGGCTTTAAAGATATTAATGGTGGAATATCTTACAATCTCAGTTCAAGAACTTAAGCCTTTAAGCAATTCTCCAGCCCACTGACATTGTAAAGGTTAACTAGAAATGTTAGTTAGTTTGGTGGCAGCATCTGAACCTATTCTGCTAGGCAGGGGCAGTGCTCTGTGCTTCAGGGCAGTCAGACTCTTGGTTTTGTGCTTACTGCTGTGCTGGCAGAAGTTTGCATTGAATATTAGGCAGAGGAGTTTTCATTCTCTTGGAATTCATTAAATATACTTTACAGAAACACTTGCCTTTTCCTTTCACCTTCATTGTCTTGGTTAGGAATGAAAATTAACACTGCCAGGAAGAATATATTTGAGTTTCTGAATTATACCCTCTTCCAGTTTTGATTCTGATTTCTTGTATGATAAATGAATGTTCAGTCTATATATAGTTGGTTTTTCACATCAAATTAATTCTAAACATTACAGAAGGAAATCAGGGATAGAAGCCTCTGTTTCCTCACATCTGTCAGCGTTGTCTCACTGGAAAATAAGCAGAGCTGTATGTGGTCAGGGGTTCTAAAAGGCCTTTTATTATTGCTTCAAAGCGGATATATTTGATAAATATACCTTATGTCATTCTATCGTGCATTTGTGTGGAAGTAGGAATGCAGCGGGATATTTTTAGCTGTCTCATCAT
Organism: Tetrax tetrax; assembly: GCA_009806455.1. Classification (NCBI taxonomy): domain Eukaryota; kingdom Metazoa; phylum Chordata; class Aves; order Otidiformes; family Otididae; genus Tetrax; species Tetrax tetrax. The sequence goes on along the minus strand of WHYT01017121.1, from coordinate 220,949 downwards.
CTGGTAACTGTTTGTAAATGTTTGATTCACACTTCTCTACCTCAGGCAGGCCCTATTCTAACACCCACTGAAGTGAATGGGAGGCTTTGCTTTAGTTTTCATGAATATGGGATCAGGAAAACACTTAAAAATTTTAGAAATTCCTTCTATCCCAGGGACAAATCCTTACTGTGTTAAAGTATTAGCTAATAAAGAGAATTGAGCAAAATGTAACAATGTATTTTCAACTAAATTTATTCTCCATGAATCAATGAAAGGAGCCTTAAATTAACTCATGCTGTGCAATTTGCAAGCCATTGTGTGAAATTTTCCCAGAGCTTTTGTGCTACTAAGTGACTCTGTTCTATATTATACATTCACTTCATTTGTCAGACTTTCAAATAGGGTTTGTTGTTTGTGATTAGTCACATTAATGCTTGTGGTTTTGTGGTTGGCAGTATGTAATCCTGGTGCCTGGAAGAATGGGCAGGAGCAAACTGTTGGCACAAGGTGTTCACCTAGTGCAGTGACAGCCACTTCTGTTGGCACCTGGACAGATTTTGACTCGTCTCAGAACTGTGATGATGCAGGTCAAGGGAGATGATTCTCCTCTATTCTGCTGCACCTGGAGTACCCTGTCCAGCTCTGGAGCCCTCAACATAAGAAGAGTGTGGATCAGTTGGAGCAAGTCCAGAGGAGAGGCTACAAAAATGATCAGAGGGCTGGAGCACCTCTCCTGTGAGCCCAGGCTGAGGGAGTTGGGGCTGTTTAGCCTGGAGAAGAGAAGGCTCTGAGGAGACCTTATAGTGGCCTTCCAGTATCTAAAGGGGGCTGATAGGAAGGACGGGGAGAAACTTTTTAGCAGAGCCTGCTGTGATAGGACAAGGGGTAATGGTTTTAAAACAGAGGGAGACAGATTCAGATTAGACATCAGGAAGACATTTTTTTCATGCTGAGTGTGGTGGTACACTGGCCCAGGTTGCCCAGAGAGGTGGTGGATGCCCCATCCCTGGAAACATTCAAGGCCAGATTGGAGAGGGCTCTGAGCAACCTGATCTGGTTGGAGATGTCCCTGCTCCTTGCAGGGAGGTTGGACTAGATGGCCTTTAAAGGTTCCTTCTAACCCAGACTATTGTATGATTCTCTTAATCAGAAAAATCAGGTGATGGGAGAAACAGGGAATGGTTGATTACTTCTGTGCTGGATCGTTCCTCCCCTCCACAGATGAGCGATAAGGACAGGACCACTGGACTTGATACATGGCCTCCAAAAATCTGAGGCAAAAGGCAGGCTAAGATTACCTTAAAGTTAGTAGAATGGGCTGGCATGTGATAAACAGGATCTTGTAATGAGTTGGGAGCTAAGGAGGTAAAAGGAACCATAATATCTTTGTCAGCATTGTGTGACCTAGGGAAGGTATGGGAATATACAACTGGGAAGCATCTCACCACTTCAGAGTCTGTATTCTTCTTTGTGCTTCCTCTCTGTACTCGTGCTTCCTCTCTGTACTCATGCTTCCTGGCCAGCTGTACCTTGTCCTGGTGATGCTAATTTGTGACAGAGCTACACTTCTCACAGCAAAGCCTGGGGCGAGGCTTTGCAGGGGAGCCCATTGATAGCTGCTGTGCAGACTCCTGTCCCCTGGGATTGTGCTTAAGACACTGCTCTACTCTGAGACAAGCCATATCGTGTCGTGACACAGCAACTGCGTGCTGTGTGACAGCACGTGTCAATGTGGCAGGTTTCAGTGAGTGGTCTGTAAAGGTGGGCTGTTCATAGGCAGAGATATAAGCCAACCCAGGCATGCAGACTGTGAATGCCTGATGGATCCATAAGAAGCAGCAGTGCTGCATCTGATCTGAAGAAAGATATTGCTGAACAGGTTTGCTGCTTCTACTATGCTGTCACTTCTATTAACGGTCATGTTTTTTTTTCTTTTGTTGCTCCTAATTGCCCAATCTCACTTGAAGGTGTAGTGAAACAACTTTTCTCTTATGACCAGAGAATCTTAAAGAATTTGTCTGTAGCAGAACAAAAGGAGAAGCCAGTTACACTGACAAAATTGGAATATTACCAGTTTTGCCAGTTGCAGGACGTTGGCCTGTGATAACAGAAGTGTGGGAGAAACTTGCATCTCTTGCTGAGGTCTGAAAGTTCCCAGTCAAGCAGTGCACACATGGTAAAACAGGATGAGAATACTGCCTGCTCCACGAGTTCTTCCTGTGCAGACTTCAAAAAGTAGAGAACTCTGACATTGATTTTTGCATGGTTAAAAACCAAATATCCGGCCCCTGAAAGTGTCTGAAAGTCAACTGTGGCAATAGATCTTTCCATCTCCAGGGTATGTTTTTATGGTCTTGTTCCCCTCCTTCTTCCTCCTCCTCTGGGAGCAGCAACACAGCTCTGCCTAAAGAGAAATAGCAAATAGAGAACTGTTTGGGATTAGCCACAAGATGCCACAGCCTCTGGATAGTAACCTTTGAGAATACCACAATCTCCTAATTGCCACTGTTTCTGTTATTTTGATGTGGTGAATGTTGGTCCATGGATGTGGAGTGAATGAATGATGAATTTCTAACTGATTACTTTCTCCTGCCCTCATCGCCCATCTATGATTTGCTGTCTGAAAGTTCCCACTGCAACAAAACATAGGTTTTTGTCTTCTAGCCAAGAGCTGGAAAGCTCTCAGCTGAAAAACAAAAATCTATATACTGTGAGTGAGTGGCCGTTTTCCTCTTTTCTCACTCCTACCCAACTCATGTCAGACTTTTCCAGCTCTTTGATGTAATCTCACTTCATCTGTGTTTTGCCTGGGTCTGTGGCAAGATTCCTCCCCCTCACACTGCCTTTAAACCTGAACAAATTTTGCACTTTTCCCACTGCAAGAAAAAAAAAAAAAAGCAAAGGGATTTTCCTCCCCAACCCCTGTCCAGCAGTTCCCCACCTGTAAGAAAATCACCAGTAGAGGAAAAGCCCAATCTTCCAGTGTCAGCACCCTTCGTACATCAAGAAAGGCAAACTCAAAAGAGGGTCTGATCTGGGTGTGTTACTTTCTATCCTTTCATACATGGTTGTCTTTAGAGTTGCTTCAACATCCTTGGGACTGTAGCCAAAATGGAATGAATCAGAAAATACTGGAACCATGCATAATGGGCTCCTTGTCAAGCCCCTTTCTGCTAAACTCAGCAGAACCTGAGCATGCCAGAGAACTAGGGGCTAAATGGGAAGGAAATTGCTGGCACAGAAGTTTAATGTGTCGTTGCAAATAGCAGCCTCCTCCCTTTTGTGTAAGTCAGACCATAAAGAATACTGGGATGCACATAATCCGAGAGCATCTTACTCTTGAGTGGTGCTGCACCCGGGAAGTAAGGTGATAGAGTGATACTGTAAGTTGTAATTGGTCCGTTTTTATTTGAATAAAATCTATTGATCCAGAGAAAAGCATACCCCAAACCTCAAGAGGAAAGACAGACTTGGCTTTAAATAATTCAACAGCACAATTCAGAGCATTCAACGCTTTTTTTTTCTCTTTCAAGTAATGGGACAAAGCTCATTTCTGATCTGCCTCCAATAGCTTCAAGATAATTAAACCATTATTGTCATATATTATTTGTGTGTTTGGCACTGTAGAGACACACCAGGAGTGAGTGTAGTCCATTATGTTTCTGGACATAGGCTCTGTCTTGAATTCAAGTGCCTAAAGTTAAGCACTGGCTATGATACCACCTACAGGATAATGTCTTGAGATTCCTGAGAAATAACCTTGTTACGTGCTTAGGGCTTAACTTCAAAGGATCTGAGCTTGCATTCATTGGCTGTGGTTGAAAATTATTGTGATGGTCCCCTGATAATGCCAAAGACACTTTCTGGAGCAATTTTTGGTCAGCAGAGGATTTCTTAATGATCTCCTTATTTAGCAAGCCATTCTGCAGCAGATCTGCATATGCTGAGGTTTGTTGGTCAAAGGCTATTGCTGCCTATTTTCACCTTCCATCTCTTATCCCCTCTCATGAATATGGAGAATGTAGTAGCTCTTTACATTACGAAAGAACAGGTCTGCCTTTTATCAAAGAGTTGCTGCAGTCTGCAAGTCTAGCGCAGTCCTCTGCAGTACACTAAATGCCAGCAGAAGCCTTGCAGCAAACAGATTACCCCACATGTCCCCTCACAGGGGACTGTATTTTATATGTCATCAGGCAGATGCTATTCAGTGCAGGAGCTCGAGTTTCCTCCACTTACCAGGTAAACAATGTATAGTATGGATTTATGACATGTTTTTTATTCCTGTGCCCATAATGTTGATGAATGTACGAAATAACTGTCCATCAGTTTCCAGCGTTAAGTTCTGTTCCATAGAGATTATGCCTCGCCAAAGGCCTTGGCATGCAAACGAGTTTCTCTATTACAGAGACACTCTGTGTGTCCATTTGAAAGTTTCTTTAAATTTGTAGAAGGATTTGGCCGTTCTGAATGTTCACCTAAATTGAGTAGCTCCATATAGACTCTTCTGACAAAATTAGCCAGATGCCTATGCTTTTCAGCAGGTTTAACATATATTAACCATGTTATCCTGGGCTTTTGTTTCTACAGCCAAAACACCCCAATCCTGACTGGCGCTACTCTGCATCCCTAAGGGCAGGAATGCAAAGGTAGGTTATGGTGTTTCCTCAAATGAAGGGGAATTCTGCCTTTGTCCTCTGTGAAAAGAAAAAAAAGCTATCTGGCTCCTCTGCCCTAGACTGAGGATATCTGTACGCTGAGATGGAAAGCACCTGAGTTCTGCTGCTGTCACTTCCAATCTCCAAGCGTTACAGATTCAGTCTGACTGCACCTTACACTATTATTATACTATCATAGATCTGTGCTTTTTTTTTTTGTGTTTACCTCCTGCCTTTTTATACGTTGACTGTCAAGGCCTAATTGCTCCAATAATTGAATTATTTTACTGTGATTATACACTTTGTGTTTACTTTAAAGCTCCCTGCAATCATCTGTGCTGATATGTTTCAATAGACAGTCTGCAGCATTGATGTGTTTTCCATCTTCTTGTCTCTCGTTACCATAAAAGTATGCTGCTCCTGCAGGCAGTTTATTAACCACATGGTGCAATCAAGATGATTAACACAGTTTAAAGGACATTTTGAAGATATGAGATGGATTTTTCAAAGAAGGAAACCGGATGCCTTTCCCAAAATTGTTGATGCAGTGAGGCTGTAGTCATCACCTTTTATCTATTATCCACAAGGCTGAAGAGTCTTTATAAGGTTGAAGTCCAAAACTCGGATTCAGACTGCCCATCCTTAAAACTGTGAGGGTGTAGTGTGCCTCTCCAGCTGACTTTGGGTTGCTGTGTGAAAAGGACCATAAACCTCAAGGACCAGAAGGAAAGGAAGGAAGAGCAAGCTTGATTCTTTGGCCTGTTGGGCAAACTGCTTTATTTCTTTTATGCCTTTTATTCTTTTCCTTCCATGTAAGGTGCTGACTAATACTCAAATTGATGCTTTCAAGGCCAAGCGCTCATGATGTGGCACCATAAAATTTGCTGTGTTAGTTTCTGCCTTTGAGAAAACATATTTCTCTTTCTGAAGTGCTCACAAGAAGCATGCAGTAATCCAGGAAGGTGGGATCTGCTGAAGTAGCATAATAACAGAAGCTCAGAACTAACTCCACCTTTATCATTTGCTTTAATCTTAGTACATCCTAACAGCAAAGAAAGTGTGTAACTTGTTAGTGACTTCCAGTCAATGAAAGCAAAGTATCCTGCAGGTATGTTTGTTTTATAAAATATGCCACAATTGTGCATTAGTAAATAATCAAAGATAAATTTTGCAAGTGAAAATAGTTAGTTCTCCAATGCTCCAGCAGAATTTCTTAGCGTCATGCAATATTATAGCAGTAGTTACACAGTGACAAAGTTATGACTTCGAAGAACAGTAAGACAGGGAATGTTATAAAGCCCAGGGCAGAGGGGAATGGTATAATCTAACTGTGATATAATGTTTATTCAGTGCTGTGCATATGGAAGAGGCAGGAGTACTTCGTGCAGGACCAGGAGGGCCTGATCAGCAGTGGCCAACAGTCTCCAGTGCTACTCCAGGTAAGGACGTGAAAATCCAGTATGTATGTGAGGAACTAATGTATCTGAAGTAGACTTCCTACTGCTTACGTCGTAGTTTTTCTTCCTTTTTGTGTTTCTGAGTGAAGTTCTTGTAAATTAATCTGTCGAATCTAAATAGAGTGGAATAATAAAGCATAAAATACATTTTTTTTCTTTATTCAGTCTCAGGTGAGCACTGGAGGTAAGAGTACTTGATCCCAGCTTTCACCCTGCCTCCAGAGGTTATTAGTTTGTGTAATCAAAGGCCTTTAGTTCTGATGTGTGTATTGCAATTGGACCTAGACTCAGCCCATGCTTGGGTCTAGAGCTGGTTTGCCCTCCGTTTCAGAAGAACAGTAAAACTGGTGTAGGAGCTTATCAGTTCTCCCTTTGTTATTTTTACAAACTCACTAAGTCTCTTTGTCTCATTTTCTGTGGTGAAATCAGACTTTCTTCTTTTTGCTAGCTGTTTTCATTCACTAGTACACGATGATGGAAAGTAAACTGTTATTTGCTCGTAAAAATAAATGGCCAAAACTGCATTTTAGAATGTAGCTTCGTTTACTCAGTCACTGACTGATAACTTCACAGCAGTCAATGAGAGTTGGCAAAAGGTCCTCATTGAGTTAAGAAAAAAAAAATCACCTGGATCTTTTGCAGTGCAGGTAATTAAATATTTTCACTTTTTATGTTGGAGCAGGAATAATATAGAGTTGTAATGGAGCAGCCAGTCACTGGTGTGATTTTCAGCATTTTCAGTCATGTCCAAACTAAGCTGTCAACTTAGTGGATGCCCTGTGTAGGGTTGTGAGCCCTGTATAACAGCTCTGCGGGTATTGTGAGTCCTCCAGAAATTCAAATGAGGAGTGAAGCTCATATCACAGAGGCGGGTGAAAGGCTGAGAAGTAGGGTCTTCAGCAGAAAAGATAAGCGCTGCTTTATTTGATATATTTTGGTGCAAAACTTTCCCTTGGCTTGAATGGGAATTTTACTGGGATAAAGGGCTGAGAAGCAACTTCAGGATTTGCAATCACAGTTACAACATATCCGTGAATTCATGGTGCCCAGTAAAATCTGCGCTGGTGTTGCAGAAGGGCTGTCTGCAGAAACAGATTTGGAAATTAATATAATATACAATGGGCCCCTAGGCTATAATTACCTGGGTTTTGTGTGCTCTTCCTTCTGTTGCAGGGTTTGCAGGAAGAGACAGCTCATGCATGTTCTGAAGGGTGCATAACTGTTGAGCTTGCATTTGAAAATGTCACCACAAGTACACTCTAACCTTTACAAGGGAGACTCCCTCGGGCTTTTCAGCTGCACTAATCATTCTTGACTGAGCACTTAGTGCATTACCTTGTACCAAGTTCAGTATGGATGAAAATATTCACCCAGATGTTTGCTTGCTGGTAGTGCAGATTTTTAAGTACCTGAATTTAAATACAAAGGCAGGATGGTTCTATCTCCCGAGGAGGTCCATTGGCATTTGGTTGAGAGCCCTGTTCCACTATTTGGGATTCTCCCTGCTATTCTTTTTTGGGTCTTATAATTTGAGACTCACTTTGGGAATGTGAATAAGTCTTTGAGGAGCAGTAGTAACCCTTGGCTCTTATTGCTCTCTCGCTCCATGACCATGCCACATGTTCCGCTCTGTATGTTGGTGCCTATGTAGGGTGGAGAAAACTGTAAGACATAGTAAGAGGAGAAGCTGGCAGGAGGCTCTGTGGAGCTGAGCAGCTGGAGGGGTGACAGTCCAAGTGCCAAGGCTGTTTACTCTGGCCTTCAGACTGAGCATTGTACGTCATTGTTTCTCTGTGGTTTTTATTTCTAGGTGATGTATTCAAACAGGTTTCAAGGAATACCTTCAGCAATGGGGAGTTCTTCTGCGATACAGGAAGATGTGACTAATTAAAATGGTGTTATGGAATATTCATGCTAGTTACAGCTGCTTTTAAATTCAATTTTTGTGAATCAGATTTCTCGTAAATGAGTATTTGTTTTCCCGAAAAATGAAGACACATTTGTTTTGTCTTTGTCCACTCCCAAGGGATTAGTAACCCTGACATAACATTAATTAGCCCTTTTTTAGTGGATTTCAGGTAATATTCTTCTTGTTATAAGCAAAAGCTACAGATATCCCTAGTCCTTAATAGCAAACAGATTATTCATAAGGAAATCTTAGGATTAATGATTGTGTTAATTCTCATAGCTTGAGTACATCATCATGCATCACACTTTCAGCAATTTATTTCCACTGTTCTAGACTCCTATCTGCAGCTTCCCACAAATATCTCTCTCAATGCTTCTTTCTTTTTCTGGCTTAGGTTCAAGACCTGTGATATTCTTCATCAGGTTAACATACACAATTGATGCTTTTCAGAAGAGATTCAACTCATTGTGGTCAATTGCAGCCGATTGAGTTAGCAATTGCCTTTGTTCTTGATATATCATTTGCATATGAATGGAGTGCACCTGGGGTCAGATAAACTCCTAGATAAGCTGTTTGTTATCTCTGTTATCATCATCATACTGTGGCAGCTGCAGGTCTCCACTTCTGATTACTATAAACCACTTCCAGGCCTGTTCTGTGCACGCATTCTCCATGCCGTTTTAGCCAATTGATTAATCCCAATCAGTTTGTCACTAAACCATTCATTTAATTTAACAATCCACAAAAGCCACGGATAAGAGACAGATTCAGAGAGTTAATCAATGAGAGCATTCAAAGATGATGTCATAGGAACACTTTAAGAAGGATGAACAAGTCAAGTGTTAAATCAGTAAATCCTTAGTTCCTGATGCATAGCTGTACTCGAACGTCACATGATGTTTCAGCAGATATGTGTTGCCCAAGCAAAACCTGGTCCTTGTTTGGCTGATAAAGCTCCTATTGAGTTTTTATTTCGTATTTATTACATATTTCACCCATGCAGGGGACCGGGAATCTCGATCTGGCATTTTTTAGTTGTCTTTGTATTTTCTTATGCACCAATCCACTAGTTTGTAGGTTTGTAGTTAGGATGCTTCCAAGTGAGGTGGGACAAGAAGGCTCAAACTCCCTCTGGGCAGCATTAGGTTTAGCTCTCTGGGGCATCTCATTTGTCTTCCACGTGCTGTATAGTGAGAGAGTCCAGGAAATGCAGGCAGATTTCTGGTTTCTGCTCTATATCCTTCGACAGTTTTGGGAATTATGTCAGACTTTCTATACATCACCACTAATCTGAGTGAAATTTATTTTTTGGATACCTAACTTGGAATAAATGGAGCTTAATTTGCAAAAATGGTGGGAGCTCATAAGAGAAACTAAGATGAACAGGAACTTTACTCTAAACATACGGCACTGAAGATTCTGGATAAACCAGATCCATGTATAATTCAGAGCTTAGAATTAGTGGGTGTTAGACAAATCTGTGTGTACTTCTCTGTGCTTCAGGTTCCAATCTACAAAACAAAACTGGTAATGCAAGTGCTTCACAAAACAGTCTAAAGATGCATTCATAGCACGTATAAAATTCGGGGGAACAATAAAGTTTTGTGATGAAAAACAGCCAAGAGGAATTTAAAATCCTCTATTCAATGTAGGCTTTATATGTGTGCAGTAAATAAGGCACTAGGCCACACACCGCATACGTAGGGAGGGGAAAAATACTTCAATTCAGAGAACACTGTAAACAACATAGGAAAGGACCTCATGGAAAAAAATCCTGCATCTGAGATTTGGAAGCATGTAGGTGAAGACTATGGGTGAAATACTGGCATCTCTGAAGTCCATGGCAAATAGCCCACTGGCTTCGAGAAAGCTAGAATTTCAGTGTCTAGCCTTATGAATATGCACTAGGAACTGAATTAAGGTTGCACAGGCAAATGCAATCCTAAAATATGCTAATTTTATGCTTCAGATTTTGCAGTGGTAACGTTCTTCTTAGTAGATCTGTTTTTGTTTCCTTTTCCCAGGTAACTGGGGAAGAAACGTGGTAGCTTGTTGTTTTTTAAAGCATTTTTATGAAAAAAAAAGCAGTTATATTGCATGAGAATCTACTGATCTCAATATGGGCAATCCTCCATGCTTGACATTGATGGTGCATATGCTTAGCCCTTGAACTGGCCAAGTAAACAGCAGTAGTAATATTGGCTGCTGTTCCTTAAAGGAAATAAACAGGAGAGACGGGTTAGCTGTGGGTTTCATAGCTACTTGGAAAGGCAGGGAGATATTATAACCAAGAAACCCAGAGATCAGCTCTAGGTCTGAAGAGGACTGTGTGTGCTATATATGTATGTATATATATTTATATATATTTTATACATAGCTCCTTGTGTCCCATCACCCCAAGCCTGACTTTTTCAATGCTTGTCCTCTGAAGTTTTCACAGCTTTTCTCTCTTGATTCAGTTTTTCCTACTGTTCCTTACCTCTTGCCTAATGGTAATCTTTTTACACATGCCATGCTAGCTAGGGGTATTCCATGCCCATATACTCTCAGACCATCCTGAAAGACTATAGAGACTCTTAAGTTTTGTACTGGGAGCTATAATTGCTCTGGAGTAGATTTGTGTTGCTCTTGGAGGATGGTTCCTGCTCCAGTCAGCTGGAATGCAGAAGAGATCCAGGTCCATCGATGGCTGTAGAATAACTGATGAACAGTGAAAATTAAAAGCAACTGTAAATATCACAAATAAACAAAATTACCTGAAAAGTCAAGTCAGTCTTCCTAGGAAGTTTTGCAGTGCTGGTTTGGGGTAGAGCGTTGTGAATGGAATGACTGGGGGAAAGCTGTGAAGAAAGGAAAAGGGGATGCTTGTGGATTTTAATAAAAATATCCAGGAATGCCTTGGTAGGAGAAGAAATTATTATAAATATTTACTGTAAGTTGTAGTATACACAATTTTATGTTTTGCAGACTAATTTGTATGCCAAGCAAGTAAATTCTACTTGAATAAGAACATTCTGTCAAAAAGAAAGACTTTCTTCCAATGGAACAGTATGAGAAGGGTCCAGATGAGAGACTGGCCGTTAGGGTAAGCAGGAGAGATCTGAGCAGAGAAATCTAAGGACATGAGAGGGGACACCAGTAAATCTCTTGGAATAGGAAAATTAGCATAGAGGATCTGGTAGAGGGAAACAATTGGAAAAGGATGCTAGAAGGCCTACAGGATGCAGATAGCACTGAGAACAACCCAGTGTAGACTCTTAAGTGACTACTGAGCATAGGTCGCTGGAAAGCAGATTGGCACGCTGAGATTGGGTAATAGATTGTCATGAGGGGAACAGAAAGCCACACTGAAGTTAGTTCTTTTCAAGGAATAATAATTTGATCTCTCTGCATCTTTGAGTCCATTTAACATGAGCACAGAAGGAATGAATGATTTTTTTATTTTTTTTTTCCCCCCAGGTTAACTCTTTCACTGTTGTAACAGACACTGTTCTTGAAATTGAAAAGGCATAACGCTCCAGTCAAAGCTCACAGGAGGCTACAGTGCTGTCACAAGGCTCTTGGCCTCTGAAGTATTTTTCTAAAAATTCAGTTTAAAGACAAAGAGCCTAAGAAAATAACTCTGCGATCTGAGACCTGGGATGTAATGTATTTCATGATATAGCTTTATACCATGGTTGTAAATGAAGAACTATTTCTTCCTAAATGTCAGTGAATTTCTATTCACCTTCTTCGAATGACCTTCCTTACCTACAGAAAAAAGGTCTAATAAAGACTCATCAAACAGTCACTGCAAAGAATGTGCAGGGGCTGAAAAGTGCTGCTGCTTTGAGACTGTTAAAGGTTAATTTACAAATAACAGCAAAGAACCCTGATCTAGTTTAGCTTTAGCAGGTGATTGATTAAAGCTACAAAAGATAATAACTAGTTAGCAACCCGGAATACAAAACTAGGGTTTTGGTTTGTTGCAGAATGCTGCAGCTGCTTAAAATGGAAGGAGCTAGAAAGTGCAGCTGTGCACATCTATATCCTCTATATTTATTTTAATAAATAACCAATCTTCTATGGAATTTCATAATTCCATCTTTCAAAACCAGAAATACCTACATATCAAAATACGAGCTCTGAAGAACCACGTTGTAAGTGGTCTAAGAAACATTGTGATAATATGTGCAATGTTTTTAAAGGAGAAAATAGGGAAAATACAGAACAGCTAAGTTGTTCATGTTTCTCATTAAAATTTGTCTTCAAATCAGTGATTTAATAAATCCCCCAAATGAAGGTCATAAGCAGTTTAATTAGTTCTGAGGCCTACATAGTGAAGTATCATAGAGATTTGGTTCACAGCCTTTTGTAATCACGGAAAAAATCATCTCCATAAAGCACACTAAAATCATTATTTAAAGCTGCAGTATCTCTGCCAGCTCAGTTGAGTCTGGAGAAGGCAGTAATTCCAGCTTTCTCATGTAGATGCAGAGCAATGACATTATACAGAAATAGAAATAATCTGCAAGGACCGTATAAGGCTAAATCCCTTTCTTTTATCTCATGTTTTGACCTTCATCGTTGAATTTGCAAGTTAATTCCGCCTAGTTGCTGAGATCTTCAGTGTGACGCACAGTCCTCAGTTTTGCCCCTACTCCCAGTACACTTTATTCCCAGGATTTTCCCCGTATAATTCCTGGTCTTCAGCTTTACACTTCTGTTTTCTCCATTTTCACCTCTTTCCTGTTACCTATCTGGTTTGCCAAGTAGGCACCTTGCCTATTTATCTTCAAAACTTGTTTATTCTTCTCATCTAATGACTCTGGCCTCTTCCTGCTCGTCTGTCCACTGTGTCTCCCCTCTGTCTTGTTGTTCCAGGAATGCTGACATGTAGATCACTGGCTTGGCCGCGCATCACCTTTTCAATATTTCATACTGAACTAAGAATTTTCTGTGATAAACCTTTCTCATTTCTGACAGCCTGATGGAAGCTGGAGAGAACTGATAATTTCAGGTGCTGCTTGGGCTGAAAAAAAGTATTTTGAATTCAGAAAGATTTTTTTAAAATAACATGTCAAAAAAAATGTTTTTGACAGATGCAGCTTGACATACTGATGATTATTTTTTAAAAACCTGATGGCTATTCTGACCAGGAACTTGTCTGCTTCACCACAGGCAAACTATAGCTCAACCAGCGGTTTCGGCTTTCAGTATTTGCAGTCAGGACTAGGTAAACCAATAGATTAGTTTAGATTTCTGTTCAGATGAGTGGGCAAAGAAAGTAGGGAAAAATAAATTATAGTGCAGTCACTATTTGGCTACTGTTAAATTTACTTTGTGTTATTTTGTTATTTGCCTCTTAGCTGAAAAAAACAAACTCATGACTGACCTGAAATGGCATTTGTGATTTTTATCATGGGGTCCATTATTTTTCAGTGGAGTGTACCAAGTAAATTAGATTTGCATGGATGAGAGATTTAATAGTGTGTGATACCTTAGTCCTTGAAGACTCAGTCTAAGGAAAAAAAAAAAAAGTAGGACTCAGCCAAATTTGAAAAAGGCTAACTCTGGAAAGTCGTGTGGTCTATCTTGATATATTTGACTAACACTTTGTTTTCATTTTGACTGTGAAAGAGAACAGTCTTCAAACAGTTTGTCTTTATATTCTGTGGAGAATTCTTGATTCCACCTGCTGCAAAGATTTGTGAGAGGAATTAACCTTTCTCATTAGCCCCAGGCGATGGAGAATGGATTTGTGCATCTTGTCATTTAGTCAGGTCTGTGGTCTTTCCGTTTGGATTAGGGCCACATTTGTCCCTGACTGGAGCCGATTGTTGAATTTACCAAAGTGGAGATGACCATGTCCAATTTCTGATCCCAACATGGGGTGATTGTTCCAATGTGAATTTCTTGACAGTTCATGTAAGACTGATAGCTCCAGCTAAGATACTAATAACACAGGCAACCTGTAAAATTTCTAAAACCTGGAGTGAAATAAGAGTAATGGGGGCAAAAGGCTAGTGTTTTTTTTGTGACTGGGTAATATGAAGCAGGTCTTCCCAAACTGTGGACAAAAGCTGCTGCAGCTAAGACTGTCATTTTTAAGAAGTGATAAAGTAAGACTTTACACAAACAGTTTAGATGGCTATAATTTCTATATTTAGGTGCTAGAAAAAGTTTAATGACAATAACTCCTTGTTTACTTAATTCATCCTTTCCTATAATAATATCTTTGCTTCCTCAAAATGGAAGTTATGGTTGCACCTAAAAAATTTTTCTCATTTGATAGCTGTTACTAACTCTACTCTTTGTTTTAAGAACAAAGTAAGGTCTCTTGAAAAGCACCTGATTTTGATTATGGTTAATTTTGCTATGTCTGTAACAGCCAATAGTTTAACTTTTTTTTTGAATCAAACACCAAAAACTCTAGTTTATCAGGTTTCCCACCCTGGTTAACCTACCATCTAGAAGTTAGACATACCCTAAATGATGCCATAACTGAGCAAAAACGAGGGACGCACACTTCTTACAAAAAAAAAATATATATATGTATTTGCCAGATGATGTGATCATCAAAGACATCTGGTAGGAAATTATTTTGTAATCAGATTAAGTCCAATTTTCAAATCTAAGCAAATTTTTCACTTGTCCGCTGCTGTAGGCACATGCTTCTTTGTGATCTTGACAACAGTACCAGGGAGTTTGTCTTGCATGCCTACTGATAATATTCTGTAGCTATGCAGAGGATAGGAATTTTGATTTCTGTCTCTGTTCTTTTTCTCAGAGGTTTCAATAAATAAATAGAAAAATCACTCCCTTGCAGCTGTACTACCTTGGGTTGTGATCTTGTCAGAACTTATAAGCTAAACAAGTGTTTTTCTGGTCAGTACTTCAGGGAATTGAAGGTAATCAAATTGTTTCCACATGAGCTTACAGCTGCTTTATTTTCTCCCTCTTGTGCCTCCCTTTTGTGTCTGGTTGGGTTTTTTTTGTTGTTGTTTTGTTTTTTTTTTTTTTTCTTTACTGCTGTGGGCTTAATTTTATTCTTTTTAGATTTTCTTAAAAGAAAATATATTCAAGTTAAAACAACCTTTCATGTTCATGATCCCAGGGGAATTTCAACACTGTTAGTTCTTACAATATACAATTCACTATCTGATGCAAAATAGATGGATAAAATAAGGAAGGTTCTAAGCAATTCTAAGAAATTTTCCTCTGGAGTGTATTTATATTGCAAGTGATGGAAGGAGAAAAGAGGTTGAGGAAGTACAGACCACTCTGACATTACATCTTCCCTTAATGGATGTCTGCCTGTGTGCAGCACTTTGCTGCACACAAGGGTCATGAATGTATTTTTCATGTGTTTATTTTTGTAACCGGGCATTGCTTCAGTGTCTGTTATTAATGCTGAAGTGTGGCAGTGCCTCTCGGGTCAGTTGGCACTACACAAAGCCCATACAAGTTGCAAAAGGCAAGCCTTGCCTTAAGGAACTTACCACTTACATGAGCAGGGCAGACAAAGTCTGGGGACACAAGGGAGAGGGAATGATCATTATCCTGTTTTAAAAAGGAAAAAAAAGTGCAGAAAAATTAAAATTATTCTTATCACGGAGTTCTCTGTGGTGATGCTGGGGGCTGGATCAGCACCCACCTGGCCCTGAGTGCTCTCATGCAGCAGAGGTGAGCAGAGAATAACATCTGTGAGCCTGTTTTGGGGCATCCTGCCCTGCTCCTCTCCTGCCTGCTAAGCTGTAGAGACCCCATTAGGTCAGGGCTTCCTGAACACTGTGATTATTGTTTCAGCCTTCATATTGCACTGCAGTGCTTACGGGGCCTTCGCCTGCGATGTCAGACGTTTAGCAGCTCCCAAGCCCAGCTTTAAAAGAGGCAGGCAGAGGCTGCTTCACATTCTTCTTGGCCATCATCGTGTTTCTCTTTTGTGCCTCCCTGATTTCTTTGCTGTATCCTTGCTTTGATGGGATGCCAGAGTAGAACTGGGCTGCACAAAGCACTGCTGCTTTCGTGAAGCACTGGCCCAGGTTGCCTAGAGAGGCGGTGGATGCCCCATCCCTGGAAACGTTCAAGGCCAGGTTGGATGGGACTCTGGGCAACCTGATCTGGTTGGAGATGTCCCTGCTCCTTGCAGGGGGGTTAGACTGGGTAGGCTTTAAAGCTCCCTTCCAACCCTAACCATTCTGTGATTCTATGAAAGCAGAGAAATAAATAATGCAATAGTGTGCGTATTTTTCCAGCGCACATTCTGACTACTTATGTAACATTGACCTAGAGATGCTGAATTTACTTTGAGAGTTAAACTCTGAATTCATTCGGTCATTACTTGTGTGCACTCAGAGAATGTAATGAGAGATGTAAAACAGTACTAGTAGCGTGCAAAGGCATCCCCTTCATTATGAGGATTTAATTTGCAGAAAATCAAGGCTCTGGCTGTGGAGGGAATGAATCTGAGTGCAGCTTCTCTGCTCTTGTCTTGTATAATTACAGTCACCCATCCCTAAAAGCATCCCCTCTTAGCACACACACACAGCTAGCAAAATAAATGTGTTGATTAGGAAGGAAAAAAAAAAAAAACACAAACCCTTTGTGGTCTCTTGGAAATTGTTTCTATGTGTTTACACTGAGAAAAATAGCGTGCTGCTTCTACTTGCACAGGTAGACAGGACAGGTTCAGAGAAGGCAGGGGAGACCTTGTGCGGTGCCTGCACACCCCAGCTCAGCATGCGGTGCTGGGATCAGATACCAAGAGGTGACCCGAGTAAAATTATTAACAGCAGCAGCTCATCCCACAACAAATCCTATAGAGGAGGCTGGAGCTAGAATAGAATTCGTTCGTAGTGTTTTGAAAATGAGGAAATTAAATTGCTTATGTTTTAATGGAGTTTGTTGTTTGGAACAGAGCAAGTGTTTCATTTGCTGCTCTTAGTGGCCCAGTTCTGTCTTGTGCCTGCCTCCCAGGATTCGTTTTTTGATTGTTAAGAAAAGGAGCTGTTGAAAAAGCAAGGCAAATTTGTTGACTGACATGCAAATCCCATGCTGATATCTCCACAGACTCTCTCTCAGGGATGTGTGCTATCCTGTTGTAAAGAGTGGGGTGGGATTTGAGGGGCTGCAAAGGGAGTTCAATCTCCATGGAAAGGTCAGATCTCAGGCATATAATACTGAAGCGCACACAAGACAGGCTGCTGCCTGGGCTGGGAGTGGCACTGATTAAATACCTAATTGTGCACCTAATCTCCTTAGGCTCACTTAGACAATTAATGTCAAGAGAGGTCCTCTGCCCTTCCCTCTTTGCATTTGTCCCTGTGGTTGCCCAGGGGTTTTGCCTCAGGTTATACCTTCTTATCCTGTAATCGCATCTCCCTGGCCTAGTGCCTGGTTGCATGGATTACTTATTCTAGCTAGGTTATTCAAACCTTGAAAAAGAAATACCTAGTTATTTCTAAGAGGCAAGCTCTGGTCTTCCAGTAATTTCAGCAAGTTTTTTTCACATTCAGATTTTTAATACATTGGGAGGCACTTGGAAATCAAAAAACCATGGACTGAGCTAAAAAAACAATCAGGAAAGTCCTGAATAATTTTTACTTTCCTTGATTCAATTTTCTGATATTTTTGTTGCACGTAATCACTTGAAATATGGTAGCTGAACTTAAAGGAAGAACAGAATGTTTTAAGATAATAAAACCAGAGGGGTTTTAATGAAGGCAATGAGTGAAAAATGGAAAACCTGTATTAAAAATGTTATCATAATACTAAAAAAATGCAGAATGAACGATTCCTCCCCCAGGCTTCCTTCAAACACTGCCTGCAGACTTTGAAACATTGCTTTTGAGACACAAAATTCAAGCTGTGTTTTTCCTTACCAAGGAGCATTACATATTAAACACATCTCAGGATCTGCAGTTGCAAATTATATTCTCCTCCCTCCTGCGCTCAGTTTTTCACTGTCTCGTGCTGTATTACTTTTCCATGATCCTGGTGCTCCCAGGAGCAAGAGGCTGTCATTTTAGTGGTAAATCAACTTGCGTGCCTATGGTGGTGTTTAAGTGGTCATAATTAATAAGTACAGTAACTGAATACTTTGTCTTCAGTTTTCACTTTACTGTTTCAAGCTGCTCCTGTTGTCGTCGCAGACAGTATAAGCAGAAAGACTGTAATGGTAAGCAGTGTCCTTTCCAAATGCCTGGAGTCAAATGAATTCAGTCACACACAGAGGATAAACTGGTCCAAAGAAGTAACCTGTGACTGTGCCGTGCGTAGACTGTTAGCGGGAGGAGTGTACTAGCATCACACTGCTCATTAGGCTTCCAAGGGATTTGTTCTCTCTAGTTCTGGATAGATTATTATCTTGCTGCAAATTTATACTAAGGAGGTAGCAGTCTTCCACAGGTGGAGCTGGAAACAGAAGGATTAAAATAAATGGATAACATCAGTGTCAGATTATCTGCCCTTAATCCCAGAAATCACTGCAGTTGGGAGGAATAAAGCATCAGCATCACCTTTTGCTTTTAATTTAGCTTATTTTCTGTGAGGCAAGAAAGATTATGGAGTTTCAGGAGGACCACACACACTGCAGTCCATTCTGGATTCCTGTCTTTACTCCTCTGCAGAGTGCAGGTGCAGTTGTATAGTAAAACTATTTTCAGCAGTGAAGTCTGGAGACAGAACAAAGCACATTTCTGTTGTTCCACGCTCTAAATTAGCATATCCAGCTCAGTGTACAGACTTTCAAACTGCAGCTAAACCTATCTAGAAGACCTATTAATGGGAAAGAGAACTACTTACTTCTGGGCCAACAGGCAAAATAATTTGGTGATCCTAATCCAGTTCCCCACTGGCAATTTGCCACATTGGAGAAACCACTGTCACAACTGAAACTAATTGGCAGCCCTAGCAGGGAGGCCAGTGGGTCGTGCAGACTAAATCCCTGCAGGTCAGCTTCGGATCTTTTCTGAGGCATGTTGGCTAGACAGCATGACGGGAAGCTCGGAGCCTTTCTGCCAGCTTTGTAGCTGTTCTCAGTGGAAAATCTATTCCCAGCTGTGAATAGTGATGTTGATTGTTTATTTCATGATACATTTTTATGAATCTTCAAATTATATGTCAAATATAATTTTAAAAGCTTAATCCTCACCAAGGTTTACAATTAACCTCCTTATTCTTGCCTGGTATTTCTCTTTTTACTATTCTCAGCTGGCAAGTGTTTGTTACAGAGACTGTAGAAACTGCGTCTGACTCCTTCATAGCTATAATGTGAGGTCAGCCCTGGCTGGAGGTCTTTGATAATAACTTCACTCTAATCTGCAGTTTCTTTTTTTTCCATTTCTTCATTCCCCCTGATTAATTTGAATTAAATAGTAGTTCAAGAACTCTTCACACTTCTCTCATGCAGAGTGAAAAAAAAATCATCAGAGGGTGGAATATAGGTAAAATGTAGGTATTTCTTCCTGCTTCATTCTAATCTTCCAGGTGGCCTTAATGTGCACTACACTTTTGCATTAAAGGAGAGAAAGAGACAGTTAAAGAGTCTAAAGTATCTCTTTGAGAAGAGCTGCAGCAGCCCTGTGTTAGGTATTGCTCAGTACAAAATCACTGCCAAGTTGGCCTGCGGAGTTGCTAGGAAACCAAAATAAAAATCCCTACTTTGTAAAGCACAGCCGTATCATCAGTATGACAAATTTTTGCTGCTATTTTTTTTTTTTTTTTTTTTTTTTTTTTTTT
>WHYT01017121.1:122156-170040 GCA_009806455.1 Tetrax tetrax | reverse complement strand
TTTTTTTTTTTTTTTTTAAGTTGTGCCTGTATCTCTAAAAAAAATATTTATGCTCCAAAGGGAAAGCTGTGACCCTGCAAAAAAAAAAAAAAAGTGTAAAGCCATCATAATTAGTTTCTGCTTTTTGTTTCTCTCAGATATTATGGGCAAGGCTATACGGCTCGTGTCCATATTTGCTGTTGAGCCTAAATATTTGTCCTCTCCAGGTATTGTCCCTTCCTGAAGACTGACCCATCAGCTCTAAGCAACTGGCAGATTTGCTCATCCACAGAGATACAAATCTGCATGCCTGTTCATTGAGTTGTTTTACTAGAGATGCAAATTGGATAATTGCTGATGCAAAAATTGTCGATAGCTGCCTGTTGGAGATCTGCATGCGTGATTATACTGTTTTTAGAGGAAGAGATATTAAATATTAGTGCTAGTTTCAGTAAATATGCACACACGTTTTTGAATGTAAAATTCAGCATTGTGCGCCTCTGAGTAGGATGAGCTAGATCAAGCACAGCATTTTAAAGCATCCTTCTATTGTCTTCTCTCCTCCGTGCACGGTTTATGTGCCTTGACTGCGCTTCCTCCACCCTCTAAGGCACTGCAGAAATTCCAGCCACTGAGCAGCTGCGTGTATGCTTGAATGAAGCGTGCGCTGTTCCATGTGTCAGCAGGAAGAGATATAAATAGAGCTTTTTTTTCTCCTTGTCGTTGTAAACTATGTTCTTGTCGGCTGCCCTAAGCCATTTCTTCTTCAAGTGTGGTGCAAAGGGAATATGTTTAAGTTAGGTTCAGTGGTGCAGTTGTGGATATTTTACTCTTTCCAGTGAGGGAATATATTGTAATAGCTGATGGGGAGGATGAAGCTCTTTTGGCTTTGTGGTGCCTTGCTGACACAGGCTGGTCTCACACCTTTGTGATGAAGAATTGCTACTCTTGACAACTTCTACACCAAATGCAATCAGAGATCTGGAGAGCTGGTGGGTGAGTTGGTTTGCCTGGCACCTGGCATCCCCAAGTGGGAGAATAATGTTCCCTGGTATAGCAGACATATGCATTTATCGTATGATCTTACATATCTGAGCTGCACCACGCATCAGGACTCTGGGAACTTGAGTGGTGTGCGTGGATTAAAATGGACTAGGACGTAACTACTATTCCAGATACAGAGTTGATAATGTAACAAGCCCTTTCCTCCATGACCTGACCTGGTGGTGTTGTGACTGAGGAAAGGTGCTGGGAAAGTAGAATCTGAAATGGGGTGTTCTTTGAGGTGGGAGAGGCCTTGGCCCATCCTGGGAAGCACAAAGACTGGTTCAGGAGGCCCTGGTTGCATATGGATTTGATGAAGTTGCAGATAATGTGATCCCACCTCAAGTTTCCAACTCAAATCAATCTTTAAAGTGTTCTTGAGGTGTAAGCACCTGATTTGGCCTACAGGTTCTGAAAAAAACATTGTCTTTACGTTAAGGACGCCCACCTCTGTGCAAGGACTACCATGGGTATTAGCTGGCCACGATTTATGCAAAAAGTGTATCAATGCACTCACCTCCATCAGCGGTTTCCTTTCCGCTGAAGAAGTGCCTTGCACACCCCCATCTGCTGCAGTTCAAAGGGGTGTCTGTGTTATGAATTAGTGTACATGAGGCTGACACTTCATGGTGGTCCCTGTTGCTGCCAGGAGTTGCTCTCTGCAACATTCGAAGCGTATATTAAGAAGCTAGTCACCACCTCCTCAGCAATCACAGAAATTCTAAACAAATGAACCAATTGGATATTAACATGTATGTATATACACACAATTGCAATGGGAAAACAAAAGCTTAAAGTTTAATTCAATGTTAAAATATTTAAAAAATATTCTACGTGTCGATCCCACCAGATGTTAGTTTAAAATTCCTTTTGAAGTGAAGGATTGAAGAAGCAATAACCTTTTGGCCTTTATAACCACTAAGATCTTTTAAATGTCTCTGCTCTTTGACACCTTGTCCTAGTTACCTGGGCACAGGACACATTTCCTGGAAGGAAAATAACTATGCTATCAATCCAGATACAATCTGTCCTTGATTTTCTTCCTGCCTTTTCATTTAAAGGAATCACAGCTATAAGAAATGTGAATTTTTCAGAAATTTAATCAGGGCAGGATTCTTTTTCTAAGGCAGCCTCCATTAAGCAATAATGTAGAAATGAAGTTAATTTTCCTTACTTTGCTCTCAGACATCCCTTTTACATCCATTACGCTTTATGTGTAATAATTCATTTGCCAGATTTGATCTTCCTGTTCATTTCAAGCCAGTTTTTTCATTTTTAATATCTCCTTCAGAGAAGTGGAATGGCAGGCATGTTATATAAATAACTTTCTGATGTGTTACTACAACTATTTGGGCAATGCCTTTCTTGGAAAAGAGTTCGTTAGCAAATGAGTAGTCCCTGAATATAATGTAAAGCATCATTTTACGTGCAAGGACAAGCCTAAGCCATTTCTCAGATTGTTTCACTGAGTGACCAGTTCTTGGCTTAAAGCATGACTGAGGCTATACAATTAAAATCAAAATAATTGAAATATAAAATAGGCAATATACTAACTCTTAAACTGGCATTGTGAGGGCTTTATTCTGAAAAGGTTACAGTGATCAAAAATTAACAGAGATGGCTCTGCCCACTTTTGGTATAAGTGTTAAGCGTCCAAGACTTAACACTTACCATCTGATGAATATTTCAGAAAGCGTAGTCCTAGAGACACACAAGAGGTATCTGCAACTTTGTTAAAATGGCTGTTGCCATGTGATGCCATCCATTTCAAGCAAATGCCAACTTTGATCTCATCTTTACTTAGGTAGCTGTACCTTAATATTCCACAATTTTGTATTATCTCCCCTCAAGTAATCTCTTCGTTAAAATTATTTTCTTTCACATTGTACGTGCACATTACCTAGCAGTTTGTGATTTCAAGTTATACGACCGAGTTAAAGCGTTGAACAAGTTAGGAGGTTCATAAATACATTTAAATTGCTTTTCAACAGCAGAACTGCGTGCAGATCTATTAAAGTCAGCAGAACTACACAGATACACATCTGTTGAAAACCTAATGCAAACTTGTCATCATATGGTTCAAGCAGGTACTGTCCCCTCAATTAAGAGAGGACACCTTTAGCTGCAGGGAAGGATGAACAGGTAGAAGGCTTAGAGCCATGATACAGTAGCTCCAGGCTTCAAGGGCAGTCAGTCTGGTTCATCTCATCAGTACCAAAATAATCTACTTTAAAGGGTTAAAGAGCCAGATGACTCTAAATGATGATAATATCTGGATTTACCTATGACCTAAGGAAACGTCCTCAAAGTATGGACCTCACAACCACTTGAAAGAGCAAAGCTGTTTCTGCAGTAGGAGAATGGACGGGTGGAGTCCTTGCAAGGTCATCTCCATTTTCTTCTCAGATAATGTTTAAAGGATTCTGCAAAATAGAGAAGTTGTGTAGTGTGCTTATCCAGGGGGCTTATCATATTGCATTAACAGTTACTTAAGATTCCTTTTTAGCTGCTGTGAAATATTATTAGGTCCATTCATCCTGTATCAGTAAAAAGGAATAATAATGGGATGTGATCCTAACAGGCAATGTTAGGAAGCTGCTAATGTGATGTACATATCGTGGAAGGGAAGCGGGATGTGACTGCCAGAGTCTGTTTTGAGGCTGGCGATGTCTTCAATTTTGTAGCCCTTTCGTGTGGAATGTACTAAAGTAACGCACCTCTTTTAGGGCAGGTTGCTGTATCAATGAGAGTAAAACTAGACATTGTTAGTATTTAGTTAATTTGCTCTCAGAGGAGAAGTTTGCAGAGGTTCAGTGATAAACTACTCAGAGTAGGTCAGCAAAAGGATTCTGTGGGTCTAAATTGATTTTATATACCAGTGTGGTATAGTTTACTTTTAAAATTAAGAAATCCCTCGAGGGTAACAAAACCAAACCAAACTAAACAGTAATAGTACCCTTTCTTCCCCTTTGTGGTCTGGATAGAGAAAAGGCCAGTTGTAGCTTTCATCCATAAAATACCAGTAAAATTATCCCTTTATTTGTGATCAGAACCAGAGGGAGTTAGGGAACAGGTTCCGGCTCTGAGGTTCAGAGCACAGAGCCACCTTCAGCTTCTGAGAGACGAGGCACTGCATTTTCTACTCGCTGAAGCTTTGTGTGTTTTTTGAAAGGAAGATGCAAGCAGAAAGTGTCACACTGTAGTCATCTGGCCTGGAGATTATGATGGTTTGGGCTGCTAGGGTGAGGGCCATATATAAGAGGAGTGGTTGAAGCCTAAGCTAAACATAGATGATGAAGAAAGAAGAAAAAAGTTATCTTTTAAGATTCTTTCTTAGGTGTCCATGATCCATTACTCTATCTCTTCTAAGGGGTGAAGCTCACACATTCATTCATGTTTAAAATAGACACTTCTAAAAGTACTGAAATAAATGTGTCACTTTTTCTTTCACTGCCACTTCAAGCATCCAATTAGATGGTTAAAATTAGGTTCTGCTTCGAAAGACTAAAACTGAGGCTTCAAGTTCCCATAGTTACTGTCTTTCTATTAATGGTGCTCAGTTAAAAGTGAGGATTCTCTTCCCTACCAGCGTTGGGCTTTGGCAGCTGTGCTGGGCTCTTACCTCTTCCGGCACCAGCAGTAGTGTGGGCCGTGCTAAGGTAAGTTTGCCAGCAGAAGGTTTTCACAGTTGCGGAGGCTGGTGCTTGGCAAACAGTTTTGTTGAGTGTAAGCAGAAGGGACTGAATTTGACTCAATTCTCTTAGGAGTGTTCACTCTCCAAGGTGGACGCGAACAAAAAGAAGTTAGTCTTGTCCAGGAGATCCAATGCTAGGAAAGCATGTAATCCTGCCTTCTGTCTTCCCATCAGGTAACCTGAAATCCCTACTTGAAATTTTCCTTCTTTGGGGAGTCAAGCCCAGCTAGGCATCAAGACAGGGGCTGAGGCAGAAGGTGGCTGTGGTGACTGTAGACAGAGGAGCCCAAGCTACTGATCCTGTGATCACCCCACAGAAGCAGAGTGGCCTCCAGTGGCAGGAGGGAACCGGATACACAGGACAGATAATCTGTGCTCTTGGCCTCAGTTCAATAGCTCAGCAAGCAGAGAGCAAGGGGAGAGGAGGGGGGTTGGCTGTCTGCAGAATGCTGTTCCAGGCTGCAGCAGCCAGGAAACGCTTCCTCCTTTTCACCTTCACAGCAGGATTTATGATGTTCTGTGAGCCTGTTGTCTTTCACATAAAAGCGCTTGTATGTAAGAATTAATTATATTTTTTTTTTGTTTAAATTTGACAGCACACAGTAACCAGAACTGGCTTCCCATAATACAAACTAAGCAGCGCACAGATCCGTTCCTGTCCTCCTGACATTCAGATCTTTGTTTTCTGCAAGGACTTTTGCTCTCTTTGCAATAATTCTTGTCTTTATAGAATAGCAACAGCACCCCCACACAGCACTAGTCAGCTGAAAAGACTTAGAATGCCACCTCCCTCCTGGTCACACCCAGGGGGAGTTTTGAGCCACAAATCAAACATCTCAGTTTTTAAAGATTTGTCTCAAAGTCCAGGTTTTTGGGAAGTGTCGCCTAGCAATCCTAAAATCAGCCCTTTGCAGAGGCCCATTTAGGTGTTGGCCACTCTCTTCGGTTCAGTTTAGGGCATTGAAGGAGGTTACATAGCACCTGGTTTGACACAAAGACAAAGAAAATAAATTTCTTTGATGGAGATGAGGTGGGTAGCAGGGAGGCTGACACACGCCAGATCCTCAGGGAAACATCGTTCCCAGCTGTTGCCCACACCACCTTTCCCCTCTCCCAGGAACTGAGGGACACCATTCAGTTTTCCTGCACTATTCACTGCCCTTTACCTTACATTAAAACACGTGTGTAACGATTGATGCTGTAGCTGCCCACACCGTATTTACAACACATTTATACGACAAAAATAATCTGGTTTTTTTTTGTTTTTTTTTTCCGTTTTCAACTATGAACCCTTAGAAATGATCACTGTGGACCTGCAGACGTGGTGAAATTCCCAGATAAAAATCCATTTACCTTATGTTGCAGGAGTAGTCTCTCCCTGACAACCTCTGCGTGTGATACAAACATTCATACGCTGCACCCCTCAAAGCCCAGCATCCCGTTAAGGTTGGAAAGATGACAAGGAGCATCCTGGATGTGTGCACATGCGGTCTCTGTGATGCAGCAGATTAGTCCTCGGTTTGGTGAGGAAAAGGTTAAAGCTTGTGCTGAGCAAGCACTGACAGGTGCTTTCCAAGACAAATTGTACTGGTGGGAGCAGGACTGGGCATAGGTACAACAGTAGAAGGATGTCACCTGAGAAGGTTAATGGTTTTGTGGGAGGAGAAGCCTCTTTTAGTAAAGAGAGTGAGAGGAGCTTGGGGCTGCAGACACTGGGCTCCGTTTGCTTCTTCAGCAGCTGCCAGAAGCCATTTTGCCTGTGTTCTGCTCTGGCCAGAGCAGGCTGGGGTAGAAAGCAAACCAATTTTTGCTTTCACGTATCTCAGAATATGCTGGCAGAGCTGTTTGGTAGCTGAGACAATTGGTTTGATACATAGCCGTGTACGATTGCTTTCTTATAATGGGATAGATAATCTCTGTTTAAATTAAATTTAAATGTCAGCGTGGACAGTAACTGCGACTGAGCTGGAAGTGAGTTCCCTGTGCACCCCCTGCTTTGTATCTGCATGCTGGAGCAGTGGGGGGTTGTGGATCTCCCGCAACATATGTGCTATAATTACCCCGTTTAATGTTACTGGCTTTAAATCCAAGCAGTGGATTAGAGCTATAGGCTCCGTGGTGGGGAGAAGTTTTCATTTTGTTCATTCTTTCTGTCTGTGAGTCATTGGTGCAGAACAGGTCAAGCAGATGGAAGAGCAGAGAGTGAGAATTATTTGTTTTTTTTCTTTAAGACTCCAAATTGACATAGTCCTTAGAGATGGTTGGGATTTTTTGGCAAGCTGAGAGTTAAAATGATTCAACTTTCTTCTGACTGAATAATTTCTCCATCTTTCAGTTCAGTAGCTGTCATTTTATCATGCTGATGATGGATTTTTATTTGCTTTCTTTGTTGTGTTCTTGGCTGTGGGTTCGGTTTTTGGTTTGGTTTTTTTGTTTTTTTTTTTTTTTTTTTTTTTTTTTTTTTTTAAAAAAAAAAAAAAAAAAGATTAAATGGGCATTTTAATCCCAAAAAGGCTTAGGGATGATCGGTGAAACCAGAATGTCTGCAGAGATCCTCCAAATGACACAGAGAGGGTTTTTCAAGTGCACGTTTTTTGTATTTGATGTGATGTTTCAGAATCAGCGCAGAATGTCAGACTCTTTAGAACAGTGAATATTCATTAAGCCTGCCAGAGGCAGAAGCTGCAGTCAGTACAGCAACAGCGGAGGAGGCAGGGAAGAGAGAAATCAGGTTAATGACTAGCTTTCTCTGCGATTTGCTTCCTGCTTATTGCCTGATCTCAGTTTTAAATAAATTCATTTAATTAATGTGTTTTGCTACTCTGACCTGTGGACAGAAGGGTCTGTGATTAGTGCTGGGGTGTTCCTAGTCTCACGTGGCTTTAGTTGGCATGTTCTGGTGTCTATAAAAAAAAAATTGAGAGAGATTTCCTTTAAACTTAATAATAATAATAGATGGTTTGGTTGAAAGCTTTTATCTAAATGATCTCCTGAGTCCGTGAGCCACCAGATTTTCAAAGACAGGGACAAAGTGGTGAGTGGGGAGGGGTGGAACAGAGTGAAAGCAAGGTACTGTCTTGGCCGAGCATGTCAGGCAGTCAAAAATGTCTCTGCGGGGAGACAGAGCTGCACAGAAATGCGTTCCCCTTCTCCCCCTTGAGCAGAAGCACATCTGTTCTAACACGAGTTAGGCTTCTTCTGACAAAGGTTCTCTAAGAAAGCAGCAGAGGCATAGGAGGTAGAGACGATGTACATGACATTCAGAATATACGGCCAGCTCACATTATGGGAAGTGAGCACCACCTGTTCCTAGTAAACACCAGATTGGAGCTGTGGGGCTATACAGGGACAGGAAAAAAACACGTGCCCCCGTCAAAAAGAGAGAAAAGTATCAGTGAGATAGAAATTACAGTCTCTGCCCAGACCTGATGGGATATCGATTTGTGGGCTGAGTGATTATATGTTCTGTGACAGGCATTTTGCCCCAAATTTAGAAGGCGGCTCAATTTCAGACTATTTGTACCCATCACTCACCATTTAGACTTTGTTCCACTTACGTATCAGCTCAGATGGTTTACAAGCTGATGAAAGCCAGCCCTTCAACGGAGTGAATTCACAAATGCCGCATCTAAAAAGACAGCACTGTAAGTCTCAGTGACAGACCTGTACTTCGGAGTTTTGCAGCAGAGTATTACTCCAGACCTAAACTGTACTGGTGTTACTGCTGTCCTAACTAAAATGTGCCCTGTCAAGGGGTGGAAATGGTGCAACATTAACAGTATGGCTGAGCTTTCTCAGGTATTTTTGAACAGAAGATGCGTGTCTGTTCTTCTGCGTGCCTAAATGAAGAAGTGCCTAAATGAAACTCCCATTAAGAAAGTGTCTGAGAAAGTGGCCTCATCTTGCAAATGATTGCACAGGGGTTTTGTGGCTGTCACGGTTAAAGAGATTTTTATTTTTTTTACATACTCTGGCATGATCACCACATCCCCCAAGCCATGATGCTGCTTAGCTTGCTCCTGAGGATGGAATTCAGCTCCTTGAATGGCTGGGCTTTGTCTGTGGTTAAAGAAGCAAAGGTAATACAGCTCCAGCAGAGAGAGGAGAACAAAGAAAATTCAGTGCATCAAAAATGGATGTTTAAGCTAAGTGGGTTAAACTGCCTTCTGAGGATGTCTGTCTCTCTTTATAAACTGTAGCAAGAATTAAAGTAGACAATTGAGATTGGATGTCTACTTTTTTTTTGGTGGCTGAATTTAGAAGAGATACCTTGCTCTGTGAGTGTTATTTGAAAAAAAAAAAAAAAAAAAAAAAAAAAAAGGAACTTTTAAGGACCCTGTTCCTTGTAGTAGGTGCCTGGGCAGCCTGCCCAGAGCATGAGGAGAGTTAGGTACCTCTGAGAGACCTGTGTGCTGAGATCAAGGCTGCCTGGGGCATGTGAACAAGCAGCTCTGTGCTCAGCCAGGTGACACAATCACCTGCAACCTGCTCCCTTTCTGGGATCTTGGAGCCTGTGACATCCACGTGACGCTTTCGATCTGACAACGTGTAGGAAATTAGGCGCTCTCAGAGCAATCAGGATTTGTTGAACAAGTGCCTAATAACTGAGATTTGTATGTTTTTCAAGTCTTGTGAGAGGTAGGGGGCTACAGCATATGAGCAGTGAATGTCTCTGGAAGAGAAAAAGTAGCTAGACACCATACCCTACTGCTTCAAGCTTTCAGATAGGTGATTTTAGGATGTAGGGGGTTTTTGCGTGTGAATTTGCCTGTCTGTTTCAGACAGCAGTCACTAGATAGAAAAAGAAGCATTTTGAAATACAGCCTGTAAGTCTTTTCCTCCCAGTGAAATATGTGAATATCTACTTGACTGCGGAGTCTCCGTTGCTCTGGGTTCCATTTAAAGTCTACTGAGACACTTGTATTTCAGCAAGAGTAGGAGGAAATGGAAAGGGTGAAAAGTTCAGCTCCCATTTTAGCATGCAAACACACAGATGAAGAAGCATCGGGAGCTGCAGGTGCAGCCTAGATTTTGGGTTCTGGTGCATGCATGCATCTTAAAAATAAATCATTTGGTCATTGAACATGAAGGCTGCCGTATTCCTTGAGAATAAAGCGAAGGGGCAGTTTCCAAAGTAATCCTTTGAGTTACACCGGGAAATGGCCAGACTTTGCACTTCCATGTAGGAACTCTGGCAAACCCCGCCCTGTGTAGCTGTAGGAAGAAAAGTATAATGTTGTAAATTAATTGATGTAAGTATAGCTGGCATATTTGCTTTATTTTGATTTTCCTCTAAGTTTAATAAACAACTTCAAAGCATTCAATAAGACCCAGAAAATATGCAGAAGTACAACTAATCCTGTTAAATGTGAAATAGCATCTAAGGGGAAAGTTTTTGTTGTTAAATTCCCGCTGATAAGAAACAGAAGAGATGTTTAAGGAAGCTTTGGAAACTAGGTGGTGAGTGACATTTATCCTTGATCTGAAATGCCTAAACATATGACATTGTTAGTACAGCTGAACTGTGACCTTCCAGCCTGCCAATACAGATAAACACGCACGTTATCAGGTAAATCACGCAGAAGGAAAATTTCCTGAGGAGACAGTTGAAGCCCAGCTCCTAGGAAATGATAGCTATTAACTCATTAAGTTCTGTCTCTATCTTTTTTTGCTTGTGAGCTTTCCACACAGCTGTAAGGATAATTAGTTTCCTTTGGCTTAGTGAGTATTAAGGAGTATTAAAATGCTTAGTTTGTATAGACAACAAACATATTCAGGGGCTGGGAAAAAACCCACCCAGACGTGCAAGCAAACCCCCTTAGTCTTTAGCTTGACAGAATCCTGATTCCAGGGTAGGTATGATGGGTTTGTTGTGTTTGGATACATTATGTCAGATGGCTTTGTGATAAATGTTTCTGACTTCATCTGGTGAGTGGATTTGTCTAGGCAGAACCAGATTAAAGGGTCAGTATCCTGTTCTGAATTAGATTTCAATAATGCATACGTGAATGTGCACCCTGCTAGCCTGGCAAGAGTTCTCATGCAAGGAAAAAGAGTAACTGTACCGTAAGGATACTCTCTATTCTTGCACGTTACTGTATTTGTGTGGACAAATGGATAATATAAAGTCACTGTCTCATCTCCTGTCTTCAGCCTAGTGTGCTCACGTCAAAATGGTGCGACCACACACTGTGTTATTTCAGCTGCGCTGTGGCGGCACTGTGATCCGTAGAGCATTGTAACCCTGTACACTTCAAAGCAGTTTTTGGACTGTTCACTCCCACAGGGCTCTCCTCAGTCAGAGCAACGATGATTCAAAAATGGCTTGAGGTCACCTTCAGCTGTTTTTTCTTCCTGCCAGAAACAGGAAAAGAGCATTGAGTCTGGGTAAATGTTGTCTGGAACGAATGTTGCATGGGCTAGTTGGGAAGGAGAAAGGATTTATTTGTCAAATAGGGCTTAATTTATTATCTACAATATGAAAGCTCACATTTTTGTATTGCTGGAGAAGGACAGTTGATTAATAATTTGGAAAAAAACCAAGATCCACAACATTCACCTTTGTAATTCATCATCTCAAAGAAACAAAAGCGATTGGAAAGGTACCTGATCAAAATATTTTATTGAGCAGAAATGAAAGCTGACTCATATTAATGCATTTAATATGAAAGGGCTTGCTAGGACATTGCTATTACCAAAACCAGACATATAAAAATTCTGAAGTTCCTGGTTAAGATGGTAGGAAATCTACAGAAAAGCCATAACTGATGAAATAGAAGAACTTCCACATTAGTAATAACTACAGAAAATATATTTGAGACTAGGGAGGTTAAGGTCGCTAAAACAACTTCAGCAGCTCCTGGAAAGAACATAAATGCAAAGTCAAATCTGGTTCATCATTAAATTTAGTCTTAGAGTAAAAGTGCACAGGCTCTTCTAATTCTCGATTAAACATCACATTGTAAAAGCAGTCATATCACCTCCTTTACAAAGATTCCACGTGCCAAACCTGTAACACAGATAGTCTTGGAGACAGTTCTGATGTGTCATGCATACGCATTTCTTTGGCTCTGTAGCATGAACGTACAGCCTAAGTAAGGAAAAGCTTAAGAGGAATCGTGCTTTCCAGTGGTGTTTATTTTGCTGCCAGACAGGAGCAAGATTGTCAAGCAGCAAAACATGTTCTTTAGCTTTTGAACCAGGACAGCCTTAAGTCTGCATGCATGACATATATTTTATTTCATAAAATAGAAAACAGAAGATGAAGAGTCATAAAAGAATAAGAAGTACAGGAGATGCTGCTCATTTCATGAAATGGCTACTGAAGCAAATGTGATATTCTTCATTACTACTACAGGGGCACAGAGCAGTCAGTAGCTGAGGCTTACTGAATAGCATCTTCTGGTCTGGCAAAACGTTGGAGATTTCACTCCATGTTGTCTAAATTGTTTCTTTCTTTTGTTTCTTCTCCTCCTTTCTGTGCTCTTGCCTCCTCCTCCAAGGGATATGGAGTCTCTCTTGACTGGTTTTCCAACCCTTCCTTGTAGCAATGCAGATCCCACCTCCTCCTTTCCCCAAAGCATCTTTACCTATTAAACTGGATAGCTCTGATGCAGAGTACAATGATGCTGAGACTTAAGCAGATCAGAGGTATTGGCATTGTTTGTGTGGTATTGCAAGAATTTGTGTGTGGCTTGGAGTGTCATGGGTGTGACAGGCCCTATGTTTGTGATACTGCACTTTTAGAGTGTAGATAAGAATGTTTTCGTCAGATTTGAGGGCTTTAGCATCAATGCATAAGCATTCAGTTTTCCCTTGATCACAATCCCTTAACTACTTAAAACAATTGACTAAAACTAACGCTAAAGGGTGTGCTATTCCTATTCAAAATTGGGAGTTACAAAGATTTACAAAGTTTGAGAAAAAAAGGAAAATAGCCAGATACTAAGACTTTCTCTCACAGAAGAACCTGATTTGTGTTGCATCTCATTATGCTGGAAAATTGTCCTTGTCAGGACAACATACTTAAACATTTCAATCTGATTAGCTCAATCTAGTCAAAATCACAGCAATAAAATTAAAAATTGCTTCATACTGAAAGCCTAAAGCTAGGGACAGAGCTTCACTTTACAGTTGCCTGTATAAAATATTGTGATCTACTATTCTACCATATCAATTAAAAGAACCAATAGTTAGTCACCAGACTGGTGTTTTTTAGCCTTTATGTTGTGATATTACTATAAAAAAAAAAAAAAACAAAAACAAAAAAACAGACCAAAACATTATAGTGAGGACTTTCCCAGTTTGAGAACTTACTGCAGTATTATTTACTACTGGACAATTCTTGACAGCTTACTGCAAATTTGTCACTGGCCTTTTCCAATCTCCCATTTTTCTTATAAGTTCATTGTTTAGAAAAACTTTACAACTTTCTTACAAGACTCCCTTACAAGGGCCATGTCTGCTGATCAGCCACATTGCATACACGCATGCATGATCATTGACTTTCAGGTTCCTCTCTGGGACGCACCAGCTCATTCTTTCCCAGGCTGACTCCCCCTACCCTGAACATTCCTCTAACCATTTCCCGAAAGACTTGACACCCTCAAACGTACCCTTGTGCCATGCAATGCACATGCTTGTGTTTCATGCTATAAAACACTACAGTGGGCTGCATCACAGAAATCTCTTACCCCATGCACTTCAAATTTGAAAGAAACAGAGAACAACTGTATTTCAAGGCACAACACGGGATCTAGAGCATGTTTGGCCCAATAGTATGTGGAGTGAGTCAGTGCAAACCAGCAGTGAACAGCCTGGACCAGAAGCAGTCGATAACACCCAGATGAGCAGCCAGGCAAGCAGGAGTCAATGTGGAGCCAGGCTAAAGCCATAGCTTTCAAGTAGGAAGCTGATACTCACCGAGTGCTTGTATTTCATGATGCTTTAAGCTTTTCTTGCTGTTTTGACTTTTTCAGAGCCTGAGGCGGGAGAGGTGTCCCCCCCAGTGGGAGCTGGTGTGAACAGCAACAGCTGGACCTTTAAATTTGGACCGGGCAATCCCAAACAAGGTGGTCCTGGTGAGTTGCCAGACAAATTCATTATCCCAGGATCTCCTGCAATCATCTCCATCCGGCAGGAGCCACCAAACAGCCAAATTGACAAAAGTGACTTCATAACCTTTGGCAAGAAGGAAGAGACCAAGAAAAAGAAGAAAAAGAAGAAGGGAAACAAGACTCAGGAGAAAAAAGAAAAGGGCAACAGCACCACTGAGAACAGTGACCAGTGAGGGGGTTATACTGAAAGAACCCACTTAGCCAGTTTTTGTAATAATGGCAGATTTCTCCTATGTAGCAACTCCCAACTTCTTCCTACTGTTAACAAATTTCCTGTATGTACAGACTTGAGAAAATCAGCAGGAAATTCACAGTGTCTGTCTAAAATGCTTAACAGGTTTTGTCTTAAAAGCTTTATTAAGTCTGGTGTTAACTCTTTTTCTCCGCTCTGGCTTGTTTTCAGAATCTAAAAAGCAGACACAAGTTTCCTTTCTCCTACGCCGAAAAGGAGAATCTTCACAGTACAGCCAGTGAGAGGTTGGACTCTGCACTGTGGTTCCTGTGCTCCTGTCTTGATGACACTTACAGGACAGGTTTAAAAGTTTTAATGTTGTGTGCACCCTCTATCTGATTGGAAATATTTGTGTGCAGATGTCAGCTAGGTAATATGAGATCAGATCATAAAATGCAAGAAGAGCTGGTAAATATGCAACAGAGGAAACACCTGATGAACACAAATGTTCAAAGATGTTCAGGCTGGGAGGAAATGTCTGAAAGGAGATGACCAGACTTTTCAAATCCTGAGAAGTCACGTGGGAACTGTGTGGGAATACTGAGTCCTATACATGACGTATTGTACACACTCCTACAAAAAACCCCTCACATTTACAGCTCTTTAAGATACCATAAATTTTATCTTTTACCAACCAAGCCATTGGGAAAATTGTCCCTTAAAGCCCTGCATTACCCTGGCAAGGCTAGCCCTCAGAGTGTAAGAAGGGCTGGGCTGACATCCCAGGAATGTAACTGACTGTGATGCTCTGTGTCCCTGTTTCCACTCTAACGTTATTTTGCACATTAAGTCTCTGAAAAGGTCAGAGTTTTTCCACGACACTTATGCAAAATAGAGAAAAAAAGAAACGTTAACTATGCTATTTGTTATTTGAGATATTTATTTATAAAGAAATATAGCTGTAAATGTTAAAGAAATATGATGCCCTTTAACCCAAACAGAAGTCAATCTAGAGCCATTATAAATTAAAATTGCTGCTATTAAAGTGCTTTAGAAAAATTGCCTGAAACATCTGTATTATATCGGCC
The DNA here is from genome assembly GCA_009806455.1 of Tetrax tetrax. Lineage (NCBI taxonomy): Eukaryota > Metazoa > Chordata > Aves > Otidiformes > Otididae > Tetrax > Tetrax tetrax. Next base: position 154,947 of record WHYT01017121.1, on the reverse strand, counting down.
ACTTGCCAATAACAGCTTTATTCTGTCGGGTGACTTGGGGGCTGCCTCTTGCATGTATTAATAAATACAATAATATCTTTTTTTTTTTTTTTTTGGCATTAATCTGCACTTTGAATACACCTTGCAAACAAACTGTCCTCGTATGGAGAAGCAGAAGCAAACTCGTCACACAAATGGATTTACTATCCCGCTAGCTCTGTGCAGTACCTTGGTGTTACCTCCCACACAAACCTTTTCTGATTTTAGTTCTACTTTTCTATGAGATTATGAATTTCTGACCCTACTAACACTTATTATGTAAAATTCAAGTACTGTATGTATGCTGTATGCTCTTATAAGAATCCTGAAATATTTATTCTGTGCTTGTGTATGTGAATGTCAATGCAGCTATTATTAGAGTGGACTTTAAGCTTTACCGTTGAATGTAAATTCATTATTTCTTTTTTGTACACTTGTGAAAAAGTGGAGTAGTGTTAATTTTTTAAGCCACTGTTGGTTATCAGGTTTTTTTTTTTGTGTATGAAACACAAGTAAAATATCTTTCTTAAATCAAGCCATGCATGCATTTTGGGATTTATTGGGAAGAATCTGTGAAGCTAAAGCTCTGTGAATTACTAAACCTGAGGATATAAAAGGAGTATTGAATGTGGTTGAGGATGTTCATATAAAACCAATACATGTATTTTTAAACAGAATATAGCTGATGAGCTGAATTCCAAGGAGTTTTCTACATTATTGTACATTCACAGAATAAAGCTCAAGTGTCAAATTAATTGGAACTGTGTAAGAAACTACATAGCTCTAAAATTTCTAACAGGCCCTTTAATCTAGGATCAAAGAGAACAACTGGATTTCTTGAGACATATCCTGGATGTTTTAAGTTTCCAAACTGCTGACAGTTTGGAATCGGGCAATTCCTATTCATTTTTTAAGAACCTACAGCAAGTCTTAAAACATCACCAAAGGTAAAGCTCTAATAAAAGAATTTGTATCTCAAAGCATGAACCACCAATGGCCTCATGTGATCTATTCAGAGTTTTGTTCTGCTAGCAGTCTTGCTTTTCTGGCAATTAAAAAGATGATACTTGAGAAAGAGAATCCTTGATTCAGTTTTAAAGGCTAGCCAAGAGGAAAAAAACTTAAGATTTGGGGAGTGACCTGTTCTTTTATGCAAATGTGCTATGCAAGTACATTTAGACTTATTTTTTTTTATTCAGCAACTAATCCAACAGTTCCCAAAATCATAGAATACTTTGGGTTGGAAGGAACTTTTAAAGGTGAGCTAGTCCAAAATGTTCATAAACTGAGGTTACAGTGGTAACTTAAATACGCAGAAGGATGTTGTTGTTTTGTACTCATCATTAAGTAGCTCTCCTCAATGCCTCTGGCAAAAAAATCAGCACAAAGATTTAATTCTTACAGAAATCCTTAACATTTAGTTATTTTTAGAATTTTTTTTTTTTCCTTTTGAGTGCTTGCATTTTCCTTTGTACAGGCCAATCTGGTTAATTCATTGTTCATCAGTGGTCTTACACAGCTGGTTTTCCAAGGCTTTCTTTTGTCAGAATGAACCAAGAGCTGCACTATGTCTCTGATTTGCTTGTTTTAAGGCAAGATTACATTTGCCAGTCCTAGCTTTGTTGCAGGTGCTTACTGCAGGAGGAGTGTATGCTCGCATGACTTGGTAGATAAAATAGAAAAATCAGAAGATAAGCATTTCAGTATGGAGGTCTGCTAGAACAGAGAAGAGACTCTCAGAGGACAGGAGAGGAGATGCTTCTGCTGTAGTTGTTTAAAAAGAAGCTGTATTGCAGCAGTAGAATATACTTTACACAGATTCACTGTATTTTCAGAAGACTGAATCAGGCACCTCACCAGATTTTTAAAAGACTTTTCCATATTTGAACCCTCTAGTACAACTGGAATGTTGAGATATCTTAAGTGAAATTTGTCTGTTTCAAAACTGGTATGCAGATGACAGCACTGACATCCTTGATTTTGGATGTCCAAGAGGAGGAGAAACCCTTGACATGAATATTTTTGGGGTGAGACCAGGGGGATGGGACATAAAATTTGCACATTCTGCCACAGTTTTGGGGGTTACAATTTGAATCCCACACAACAATGGGAATTGAGGATCAGTGGTGGTGGCCAAGACTGACAACAATCAAGGAACAAAAGTTTCTTTCATCCTCTTGCTGACAGTGAAGTGAGCAAGACAAAATATACTGCAGAATTTGTCAACAAGGAAATTATGATTTGGGAGCTTTTTATCACTTCAACAATTTATTCCTCTCAGAATTAATGTATTTTCTGTGAGCATATTACCTTTCAAATCTGGGGTTTAGGCATACAAGATCAGAGGCCAAAACCACTGAGCTTTTCTAACAATTAAGTCTGAATTATGTTGTCTATTAATGACATCCTGTCATTAAAAAGATATGTCATTTTACATTAGGCTTCTAAGACTTAGTCTTGTGCAGTATGTTTCTCCTCAGTATTTGGGTCATTGCATATCACAGCAGGAGATCCAATTAAAGTTTTCCAATGATCTTACATAAGGGGAAGAATATAGCAACCAAAATGCATTTCCCAAATTTCATATATGAAAGTCCGTTATGGAATTATCTCTTCACTCATTTGATGTGTTTTAAGAACTGCGTCCATTTTTGGAAAAAGCTGTTACATGATTAATTTGCTTTCTCCCCAGGAAAAATGTGAGTAAGCTACCTTTATAGCACAGTACTTATTAGGACAATTTTTGTAGCATACGTTGTTCATGTTGGCTGGTCGAAAACTTAGACCTGCCCATTCTGGGGCCTAATAGTCTCAAGGTTCCAATAAATAGCATTTCCTCTAGGAAACCTCGTTTTATTAGCTCCCTATTCTGTATTTAACATATTTAGGTACAAAATGAGTCCATGATTCTTCCTGCTTCATTCCACCAAGCGCTGCAGTTGGAGCTTTCTGTGTTTCTAAAATCACCTGTTCTCAAACTGTAATTACATTTTTAAAGTGTAAATTACTGCCTGCCTTTTAGACAGATGGCCTCACTTATTTTAATCCCAGTTGTAGCAAAGCTTGTGTCAAAAACTAGTTAAAATAAACTGCGTGCAATCTTCCTTCCTTACCCTGTTCTCCCTTAGCAGCAGTTTTGTGGATCCCATGTAAGATAAGCATTCAGGAAGGAGCTGAGCCATTATCCTAATCTGAGTCCTAAAAAATGAGTACATTCCTCAGTTTTGCTGTTATTTAATTGTTTGGAAACTACTGGCTGTTCCCTGACACAGACACTTTCTAAACACAGTGCCAAGAGTCCCATGTTCTGTTAAAGATCCTGTAAGTATGCAGAAGTATCACTTTCATCAGAGGTTTGGTTTTGGTGCGTAAATGCACATTGAAGACCTCGGGTTTCTTCCTTCACATGGATCTGATGGAGAAATGAGTGAAGAGCTGAACAACTTTTTGACATCATCACACATAGTTTAATCTCCACAAAGCAAATATAAGCCCTGGAAAGTACAGGACAGGCTCACGACTCCAAGCAGTGCAATAACAAATTGTCTATATGAAGGGCTTGATATGGTGGCTGGTTTATCTTAGGCCCTGTGTGAAGCACACCTGCCTGAGTGGCTGGCTTTGCACAGTACTCACACAATTGGACATATCAAGAGTGAATAGAAAGCTGTAACAAAATTAATGCTTTATCACGTTTTAATGACCTTGTGCAGCTTAAACCTGCATACTAGAAAATCAATATTGCTAGCACATAAATTAATTTTCCATTAGCTCTTGGTATGGGTGTGCTGTGCTCTCTGGTCTCCTGAGTTCTTTCTCTTCTCTATGGCCTCCATTCCTCATTAGAGGATCCAGTGACAATCCTCTGCATTTGCAATAGGTGTGTGTGTAAATATACACACAAACATTTATACATATATAAATCTGGGACTTGGCTATGTTGTTTTACAGAATACTGCAACACCTACTGTCAGTGGCAATACCGCTTAGGTAAAGCCTATTATGGAAATTACCTGATTTTTCAAAGTGATGCTATTATGGTGACTTTATGCACCTACCTCTAGAATATGTGTGGTTCAAGTGCCTTTCACTGGCTTAGAGAACTGCTGAAAAGAATCCTTCAGCATGAAGTACCACAGAATTGCTTCTGCCACATGGTGAGGAGAGCGTGTCTTACACTGCACTGTGGATTCCCTTTCATATCCTGGGACTGCCTCTATTCGATCACCCTGACACGGGTTTTAACATCAAAAGATGACAAAGATGTAGTGAAGTAAACATCTCTCAGATGACACACAGCTTGGCAAATATAAAAAATGTTCACTTGCCAGTGGCACCCAGAGCTGTGTAACTGTGGTCTGAAAAAAAAAAATTCACCCACATTTAAGAAAAGATGTCTGGAGCATATTACAAAACAGATGTGCTAGGCTTGAAAACTACATTTTAAAACTAGGACTCTGACAAAGAGTTGGAGGTATTAAGCTGGCCTTCATACCAAGTGGAGCAGCCAGAAGTCTGTTGTCACTCCCACCACTCAACTCTCTAGTTCCTCAACATAAAGAGCTCCATTATGGAGAGGAGGGAGCAGAGCATGTCATGAAGACATAACCACATGTGTGCTGTCAGGTGGGAAATGTTATCCTACAGGCATACCATTGCAATAAGGCACAGAAATGGGGTGTTGGGCACACCTCTGGGGCTTCGTGTTAGGTGAAGGGTGAAAGCCCATGTTACCAGTGAGCCATTCCAGCAGGAATCTCCTACCAAATGTGAGACACTGAAGGGTTGCCCTATGGGCTCAGTGTTGCATCAGTGCTGGAGTGTCATGCCTAATTTCAGGCTTCAGCACTGCAATGGGATAATATTAGAACTGGCCCCACTAGACCTGTTCCAGCTCCTTTGGTGATATTTCATGGATTCTTCAAGTGTCTTGGCATCCCTTGAGCAGCACCAAGGAGAATTAGAAAGTCCCTGCCCATTAATTATAGGAATGGTGCCACACAAGAAGCCTGACAAGACATAGTAATTGTTAAACTTATCAATCACAGCCACTCTAGACTTTTAATCCTGCAATAATTTTCCTGTTAGATAAATCCTTCAACTTTTCTGGCACTCAAATTCCACTCAGTGCAGCCTCAGTGGGCTGTGTGTGATTGTGGGTGAAGCCAGACTGAAAATGTGTGTAAAAATGTCCTAACTAAGCCGCCAGTGTATCAAAGCCCTCTTTTAGGAAGACTAGAATCATTCCCTACCTTGGAGAAATTCCTTCCATCAGTATTTAAAGAATCCTACCTGAAGTCTCTCTACCTATGAAATGGTGTGCTAAGCAGTTATGAATGGAATCAGTTCTGTATATCAGGTTTTTCAGATATCACCACTCTCACCCCCAAATTATCTACACTGTCAAAGCCATTACTGACTAGTGTCGACCTTCCTCTTCATCACCTATGGTGCGAACAGCCTTCGGTTTAGGGAGGACCCAAGACTTCTTTTCCATGGGCTGGCACAGGAGGCTCAGGCCCTGCCTCAAGCAGCTGTGCCAAGCTGGCCCCTCCCAGACGCTCTGAACCCTGGTTGTGGGCAGCTTCAGCTGACACCAGGGCCACATGGTGACAAGAAGAGGGGGCTTAACTTTGCTGAACTTGCTCTCAACTCCCTACCTTGCAGTTTGGAAATTACCTGGGGGGCATGTTAGATAAAGGACAAGCCTAAACCCATGGAATTTATGTACTGTCCGTTGAGAAAGTGATCCACAAGCTCCTTACGGGTGCTTACCTGACAAAGGGGAACTACCTAACCCCAAAGATGTGTAAATTGTGTTAGACCAGCTACCTGTAGACCTTTAAAGTTCCTGGAAGGACTAAATTTAAGCTGCCACCAAGCATCACAAAAGCTACCTTGATCTTTCCAAAGCCACATGTAACAACCTCTCATTAATCTACTTCAGTGCAGTTGCAATATCAATGCAATCTTGAAGATAAGCTGCATCTTACCCTGGAGGGTGACAGCACTGAAAACTGGCAGACACAAGTACCTTCCTCTGTTCTTGGGGAGTTAATGGCACAAAAAGGTGAAACCATTTCCATTTTATCCTCAGGCTCCCTTCACACGCACAGGGGGAGGTTTCGGCTGGCCACATAGGGTCAGATTCTGGCCAGCAGCACAAGGAAGGAGACATTTATTAGCCAGTGTTGTGGTTTAGGCTGCAGTTTCTCCCTCACTCTTCCCTTCCCCGGGGGGGTGGGGGAGAGAATTGGGAAGAAAGGTAAACTCGTGGCTTGAGAGGAAGATAGTTTGCTAGAATCCAAAGGAAAATTACAATAATAACAGAATATAAGGATAGTAAAATATACAAAATGAACAACGCACAATTTCTCACCACCCGATGTCCCAATGACCAATACAGCACATCCTGAATAACGATCACAGAAACGAAACTGAGCACAAGCAAAGGACAAAGAGAGAGCCAACAAGGTAGAAAGAGTGATGTCCCTTTTCAGGTAACCCCCACTTACACACTGAGCATGACATTTATGGCATTGAATACTCTCTTTGGGTCAATTATTCTGGCTATATCCCTCCCAGCTTCCTGCACCTGCAAAATAGTGAGACCTGGAAAGCCGGACAGTGTCCTTGCTCTCATTACCAACAACTCATATTATCAGTGGTTTATCAACATACGAAATCCAAAACACACTGGCTGCTGAGAGAAAAATTAACTCCGTCCCTGCCAAAACCTGGACAGACAGAAAGTGGTGGGAGTGTTCTGTGGGTGAATTCTTCCACAACATTAGAAGATACCAGAAATTAAAGCGTGACAGGTCAACCCAGGGCACTAAATGCACTTACTTTCAGTCAGAGGGAGGGGCTATTCCACCTATAGATCTTGTTAATGGCCCCTTGGGTCAAGTGAGCTTTCACAAATGGACAGCCTGTATCATCTGCAAAGCTGTCAAATACGCTGTTTGGCTGATGGCAGGAACTGCTGACCCGTGAGTTATCTTGCTCCAGTTGTTGTACCTAAGAAAAAAATTAGAATTCCTGAGAAGTATTTTTGCTTAGGCCCCTACTGTGCAGTGCTGGGCTTTGCCTGTGAACCTGCCAAGCCAAACCATGTAGGCGCAGGCAGTCATTAGTATGCACACGGGCTGATGCAAAGCAGCTTGGAAGTAACAGGATATTGCAGTACTGTGATGCCAAAGCCTTCACAACCAGATCAATGCTGCCGGTGCAGTTAGTTCTGCGTTGATTAGCTGACAAAGTAAAACCCCTACAGCAAGTGAGTTTCGTGGTGAAGCGCTCGCTGCTGCAGTGTCTGCCAGAATCGTGTGGGTGTATAAAACAATAAATAGGTCACAGGCCGCGGGTTTAAACGTGTGCAGCCCAAATGGTACGCAGTGCAATGAACACCTGCAGAATGGCTGCACACCCCACAGGGTAGACTCTGGAAAAAAAATTATGTTATGCTAAGTCTTGTATCTCCCCAACACAGAGGTATGTACTGAAAACTCTTAACCTCACAGCCTCTTGTCTGTGCTCCCTGACTTCACTCTGCAAGGTCGTGTGTGTGCTGCACCGTGCATTACCGTATCATTGACTGTAGGTGCCAGGGGACTTTGGGCTGCTGGTACCTGCTCTGTCAAAAGGCATAGGGCTGGCTACAGAATCCATACGCTGCCAATCAGTGGTGGGGTTATGGAGGCAAATGGGACAGAAGCCCTGATGCTCACACCCCCACATGGCAAAGAGTGATTTGCTTGAGGTAGTCCTGAAAGCTCCCAAGGTCCCTTCATGTCTGTGCAGCCGGGTGAGGTCAGGCCTGTCATTCCTGTTCTCTGATAAGTTAGCTCAACCACAGGTCCTATGTCCTCTTCTAAAAGCATTGGTGAAATTACATCTTTCTGTGTTTTCTATACACTGCAAAAAAGAATAAAAGAATTAGATGGTGAAAACCATGCAGTACCTCCTCCTGCCCTAATCCAGCTCCCGTAGCCTCCTCTGAAAACTTGTTTTAAAATTCAGAATTGGGAAAATTCAGCAAAACTGTATTTATGCCCATGTCCAGACACACCTTCGAAATGATGAGACTGTCCAAACGCTTCCTGTCTAAGCCTATCATGTCTTCTCTTCTGCTCTCCTACCCACCCACCCCAAGCTCTGTTAAACAAGGCTAAAATGTTTTGAAAAGCCAGGTACCTTCCTTCCTGGCAACTGATGGCTCACAGGTTTTTAGCCATTTGTAAAGTTGAGTGGCCAAGGGCTGGCACAGATCAAGACAGCAAACATCCCCAACCTCCATCAACCAGCATCCCAGTCCTTCCCTGGCCTGCGTGGGCAACACTTATACATCCAGGCACAATTCTAGCTGACACGCTGAGCAAATGGAACTGGCTTGCTGACTAGTCCAAAGCCTTTTTCAGTACTTGGCTGTTCTGGATACGATTCCTCTAGTCAGACGCATGACCTACATTCTCAATCATGTACGATAATGCCTTTGGATGTGCTAAATATATGTGTCTCAGTTTCTCTCCACCTTTCAAACCAGTTCAGATTAGTCTGTGTAATTGACCTACGTGTCTCATTTTCTATTCTAATAGTACGTACCATCTTCATGTTTTTCCTTAAATAATTTTATATTTTCTTCTACATTATTCATTTAGCAGCATTGGGTGAAGAAGACATCCCCTGGAGATCCACAGAGTATCCCAGAGAGATATGTACACTTACTTGCTGCATTTTATCTGTTGTAAGACATTTAGTAGCCAGTTTACAGCTTTATTATATATGATCATTGTTGTGGAAAACTAAGGAACAAAAATTGATCTGGGTTTTGTTAGCACAGTTTTCTCCATAAATCAGGCATCGAACAATTATATTGCATTTATTTGACAAGACACATTTTTCATAAAACCATAGTTTTATTCTTTACTGTTTGCATGCCATGCCAGTCTGTCTTTAATTTTTCCTGGCACAGATTTCAGGCCCTTTGACCTGTAATTTTCTACCTCTTGCCATTTGGCCTCTTTCACTGGTCTCTCTCCAGGTTCCAAGAGGTGTTAAAATAATCAATCACTGAAGGCACCTGAGCTAATTCTTCTGTTGTTCTTGAATGAAGATGTGTATCTCACCTGTCATTAGCTCCAGATTCACTTACACATGCCAAAATATAAACACATGCAAACAGAAGCTGACTTGTTGCATTTTGCATGGTTTTATTTGTTTTGACTGTCATCACAGCAGGGGTTTATATTGTACTTAATATAGCAGAACAACAATTTCAGTTGAAGCTTCTGGGACAACGCTTTAATAAAATAACAGTATAGAATGATAGAATCATTAGAGTTGGAAGGGACCTTCGAAGGTCATCTAGTCCAACCCCTCTGCAAGGACATTTCCAACCGGATCAGGTTGCTCAGAGTCTCATCCAACCTGGCCTTGAATGTTTCCACCACCTCTCTGGGCAACCTGTTCCAGTGTTCTACCACCCTCATTGTAAAAATTTTTTTCCTAATATGTAATCTAAATCTACCTCCCTCTGTTTTGAAACTATTACCCCTAGTCCTGTGACAACAGGCCCTGCTGAAGTGTTTCTCCCCGTCTTTCCTGCAGCCCCCTTTAGGCACTGGAAGGCCGCTCTCAGGTCTCCCCGGAGCCTCCTCTTCCCCAGGCTGAACAGCCCCAGCTCTCTCAGCCTGGCCTCACAGGAAAGGTGCTCCAGCCCTCTCATAATCTTCATGGCCTCCTCTGGACCCTCTCCAACTGGTCCACATCCTTCTGATATTGGGGGTTCCAGAACTGGATGCATTTTTCCAGGTGAGGTCTCACCAGAGTGGAGTACAGAGGCAGAATCACCTCCCTCGACCTGCTGGCCACACTCCTCTTGATGCAGCCCGGGATGTAGTTGGCCTTCTGGGCTGCAAGGGCTCAATATCAGCTCAGTAGCTAGTGAAAAATCCATGCACATTAGAAACTTGTCTAGAAATGTTCTCATTTCTTATAGTCATTTTTGGCAGATACTTATCTACCAATTTCTCATCCCCTTCAAGGTGCTGTCAAATGAAACCCTCACAGCTTCTCAGGGTTTGTTTCTTATCTCATCGATAGTTACCCTTATATTGGCAGTGGGGTGTACTGAAGCTAGGATTTTAATGAAATGTTTCACTTGGGTCGCAGTGAAGTGGGATATTCAGTATAACGCCTCTGCCAAAAGGACTTTAGTGGAGGAAGGGAAATGTCACAAATCTCATTGTCAAGGCCGTGTACGTGCTGCTGCAAACTAAGCCCTAAATCCTGCTTTCATGTATCTCATTCCTCAGTCCCTGGTGCAAAAGACTAGAAATTTTGCAGTGGTTTCATTTTCAGCTGCTCACATAATCAGTACAGTTCTTCTGAACTGTTTGCTTTAATATGAAATTACATATGTAACACATTTTTCCTTTTTTTTCTCAAGAGCCCTTATTGTCCTCTTCTCAGAAAATAGTCTCATAGAAAGTCTCAAAAGCTATTAGAGAAGAATTGGAGCTTTTGACACGTTAAAAGATGTGGGAGGGAGCTGTACATAAGCAAGCTTTTCTGTAAATGTGAAGAGAAATGAAAGAGTTAAAGACATTGATTTCTGAACTATGAATATTTCACCATTTTCAGCTCTTTGAGATGTGGCAGTTCACATTTCTCCCGCTGACTGGTAACTTAGGACAACCCCTTCAAATCATAGACATGCCGTCAAGATTGCCTTCTGTATGATGAGGACAAGCATGAAATAATAGAAATAAAGCAGGAATTTTATCATGCGGTGGGTAAATGGCACAAGGTCTTTCATCAGCTTCTAACTTTTAACAGTAATGAAATATAACAGGCCATGGTAAAAGCTAGGGGCAAGTTTGCCTTCATTGACATGTTTTGAAAACAGCGCATTATTGCATACACTGCTTTCTTCAGTTAGTACAAGACATTTTCTGCTACAGTCACGTAGACAGGCTTCTTCCTCAAATATGTCCAGCAAGGTCACCCTGATTGTGACACTGCTTTTTTTTCTGCTAAGATCATTGTGACTCACTGTGAATATTGTTAAGAAGAGGCACACATAGACTCGCGGCATTAAGAAGCACTATTTCTTTTCCACCCAAGCAACGTTAACAACAAAGCATCTGTTCTTTGCACGTTTCTGCTCCGGGTGATGACCACACTGGATCCTGTAAAGCATGCATGAGCAGCTGCACAGGCATACTGCTGTTAGAGAAATGATCCAGAACTGGCAATTTTAGGTAGTTCCTGCTTAAGACCAACACTGTTGGGAAATACCTGGTAGTCCCACTGACCATACACTGCCAGGATGTTTTATGTGTGGGAGATCCCATCCTGAACAATGAAACGCTATTTCATACACATTTTATTATTATTTTGTACCAAAATAGTTTATCTAGAAATGCAATACCTTCGGGAGCAAAAGAATTGCTCATCTGGGCTTATGGTTTTGATTCAGGTTAGAAATCTTATGTATTTTACCAACCTAGTTTCTTCATTCTGTGACTTTAAAATTCAATGCTTTAGTGCTTTATCTAATGCATTTCTCACTCATGTAATTTTTAAAAATATAATACATTGTTTTACAAAAGATTTTGACATTTAATGGGCAGCTGAGCTTCTTTTACTGCACAGCTTAATATATTTCAGGGTAGGAAAGAAGGTTATTGCGTGTTAAAACCCTGAGAACAGAGAAAGTGGAAAAAATTGCTTTAACAAAAATGTAAAAGAATTATTTGGTCACACAGAAGAGGGGAGAGATCACTTACTGAATAGTGTTTGGAGATTCCGCATCTTAAGAATCTAATAGCTCAAATTTTATTATTTCTGTGTAGGATAGCAATATTTTTGTTTATGAATATGAAGTTCCTTTGTTGTATTTTTGAATCCTGGGAGAATGATTGTTCAAGCTTGTGGAGATGTACTTCTAGCACTTAAAAACTGAAAGATGAGTGAACGGGTAAGACACTCTCTAATGAGAAAGACTATCTTGGGCCGCAGAAAAACTATTTGTAGTTCTGCTCGGGGGAGACTGAACCTCAAACATCAATATCCTCCAAAACAGGCAAGAATAGCAAAGATTTGCTCATAGTGCTTTCACTTCTGTGATGTGAACTTCCTGATATTTGCAATTCTGAAGCTTTTTCTTTATATCCTTGCAGTCTCGACCAAGGCCTGGGGTAGTGCTTTCACCTCTACACCCGAAGTTCTCTAACTCTCAGGGCCCTACACTGTAAATAGCTGTTAGGTCTAGTATTTTGAATTTGTAGTGGGGTACTGATGGGTTCATTTGCTTTCCTTTTCCATCTCCCAGCTTTGTAGCTTTGATCTAAAACTGCTAAGGACTGCGTTGTTCAGTAGAGAACAACAGCAGACAGGGATTTTTTTTAAACAACTAATAAACATTGCTTGGTGATGGGCAGTACAAAGCCTAATGGGCAATTAGCTCTACAACATCTGCAGCTCATCAAAGCCTGCTCCAATCAACACTATTAGCCTGCACGCTGACAACTGGAAAACTGAGTGGGACCTGATGAAACCGTATTGTTACAGTTGGAAAGGTATTTGGGATTTCCTTGTTGCACTGGAGGAGACACTCTTTGAGTTGTTAGGAGAGCTTTCCTTCCCTGTTCTTTCTGCCTTTTTTAATAATTCGCTTTTGCCCAGTGATGACTTTTTCTCTTAGAGTTGATAAGTGCTGTCAACTGCGGATCCTTTGAATAAATCTCTGTGCACACAGGCCTGCCTCCTTATTTTCTGTGCTACAAGGCTACACTCCTAATTTATTGTTAAGTGTTGTGATGAGGGAGTTGTTGTAGTATTAAATATTAGGAAGATGCTTGAGTATCTTCCTTCCTCTTCTCCTCTTTTCCAGTGAATAAATGAGTCACATTACTTTGTTTGCTCCTCTTGTAAGACACAAGTGCTTCTAATTATTTCGGCTCTGAAATCACTGTTTGGAAGAGAGAGAAGAAAGAAAATAAAGTTTATCCCCTGATATTTAACTCCTTGGTTATCATTCCAGACTGGCAGTGTCAGAGAAGGACATGAGTTCAGGAAGGGTTTGGATTGAATTGGCCTGTGGAACATCGGTCATTCTCAGGCCTTGCCTTGCAATCTCAGCCCTAAACAGGTTGTGCTTTTCATACTGGGAGAAAACGAGTGAGCTGGAAGCGTATCTCCACCTTTGCTCATCTTTTTTTGGCAAGTGGCGGCTCTTGACTGTAACAAGGAAGAAGTTTTGGGTTTTTTAATTGGTTTTGTTTTGTTTTGTTTTGTGGTGGTTTTTTTGTTTGTGGGTTTTTTGTTTGGGTTTTTTTTTTTATTTAAAGTCTTTTTTTTTTTCCTACGGAAAAAAGAAAAAGGAGAAAAGTGCTTTCACCTAAAGAATCTTAGATTTAAAGAAAATGAATTGTTTCTTCATCACTCCGGCAGCAACACTGCAGAGAAAATGCATCACATCAAAAAAGCACGAGGGCTGGGAGGGGAACTGCAACATGTGCTTTGAATTGATACCAATTAGTTAAAATGTTTCAGTTAGGCTAAGAAACATCGAGTTTGATTCAGCCTATAAAAGATACAGAATTGCTTTTTCCCTTCCCGAAATGGCGTGATGGATTCTAAAGTAACAGAGGAAATTAAGGAAACTTCGGTTTAAGAATAACAAAGCCGCTAAGCTGTCTGTGGATTTCCCAGGTAACCGTTCTTTCAAAAAAAGAGGGGAGAATTTTGTTTCTGTGTAATCTCAAACTGGTTGTTGCTTCAGACTCTGGTAATGTTTCTGATTCAAAGGGAGACTGGATCCGGTTAGGTAGGTATGGTGTGCAGTTAAAAACAACCTTGTAGTTCCTATAGTTAAAAATAATTATAGAAGTACAACTTTTTTTTTAAAGTCTTGATTTCTTCTTTCCGATTGTAGATATCTCAAAGTGGAATAGTTATTCAAAGTTGCTTTTTTGTTTATTCAATGCCACAAGTTTATTCAAAACCACTTGACCGGGGTCTGCCTCTACAGTTCAACAAACAAGAACAGCATGCCTGGAGGGCAGCTCTTCTCAGTGCTTTTAAAAGTGAATTATCACTTGCAGATTCTCATTCTCCTCTTTTAAAGGACCAAAGCCCTTTTTCTTTTCCCTTTTCAGAAGGGAGAGTGTGTGTGTGAAGGATTACTTTAGATCCAACTACTTTAGGTACCAACTACTTAACTGGCTAAAGTCATGCAATAAATGTCTCAAGAAACTGCTAAAACTTTGTCTGAGATTCGTGCGTGACAAATAAGGCTGTGCTCATCACCGATGCTCTAACAAATTTACTAATGACACCAAAAAGGAAAGATAGATGCAGGAGAAGGCTTTTCCAGATAGCTCCTGATATTTAAAAAAATGTCAGTTCCAAGATAGTGATAAGTTCTGAATTTAAGAAAATACATTTTAAAATACCCCATCGCAGTAGTGCTGAGGAACTATGTGAAGTCAGCATGATTCAGTGTTGCATTAGAATTAGGAAATGGTTACCAACAGAACACCAGCTCTGTCCTGCAGAAAAAAAGTTCCAAGTAGTATTTGGTGTTGCTTATAGTGTTAATTTTGTAGAAGTTATTTTGTTTATTATCAGTTTTCTCTCACTGTGACAAATTTTAGGAGGGCCTTTCTAAGATGAGACCTTACATAGCTGGACATTGATCTAGGCTCTGAACACTGCCTTGTGAGCTCGCTCTTCTGGCCAGTGCCAGGTAGTAAAAAATCTTGACTATTGTTTTCAGATATGTGGAACATCATGTTTGCTTGCTTAGTCCCCAGTGTTGCAAATCAATATAAATAATTCTACTCTAAATCATAGCTATGAAACTATGCTGTTGGAGACTGCTATATTCACAGTTAGTTGTCCTCAGACTTTCCAGATGAGTCTCTTTCTTCTTTTCTGTAATGTTTTTTTTAATCACTCCTTAGGTTTTATGCCTGTAAAAAAAAAAAAACAAAAAAAACAACAACCCAAAACAAACAAACAAACAAAAAAATGTAAACAGAGAAGTTTTACTGAAGAACAAAGAGAGTAAACCATTAATTCAAACAGAGCAGTTTGAAGGATGAAGTAATGTAAATTGTGACTTTTTCTTCTACTGTTTCTTCCTTAGTCTAATGAGTACTTGTATTTTGGAAAAGGCACTTGAGACAGCTCTTTCTAGAGAAGATAAAGCTTTCAAAATTTCAGGGCCTGAAGGTGGCTGTAGCAAATCAGAGGCCTGTTGCAGCCGTGGAAGTAGGAGCTCAATAAACAGGATATAATTAGTATTGGCTTGTTTTGAATTCAAACATGAGCACACTCATATTGCATAAATATCAAACAGCATATAAGCATTTTTGTACTTGGTGTTGTAGTAAAAGTAATATTGTTATTGCTAGGAATAGGCCTCAGGCTTTATATCAACTGTGCCAGACTCCAATCTCTGCCTGTTAGGTTTGTTAGCTGCTTATTATTGTTAGCAGTTTGTTAGAACTTGGTGTAAACTTGAGCTTGAACTACTATCTTTAGCTCTGTACACAATTTAAATGTAGGATAGTAGCGAAGGCCTTGGAAATATGGGCACATGTTGAAACGGAGTCCCCAGAACTGAGTCAGTGATGAGTTGGTCATTGGTGACCAGCCACTGTTCATTAAAAACACACATCCTGGAAAGCTGGGAGAAGAATATTTTTGCTTTTAGGTGGTGGGCAGGAGGGCAAGCAACAGCAGCAGCAGCCTATCAAGAGACTGAAAGAGCTAAAAAAGCACACACGAAAGAAAAAGTAAGCAACAGGCCAAGACACATGTAGCAGCCTGGGAAAGTAACACCTCCCAGCACACTGCAGTGCATAAGTAAATGGCTAAGAACTGTCTAGAAACTGAGACATCTTCTAAAAGGAGAAAACATTGAATTTAGGGGTTATAAAGAAAGAATGTTCCCCTTTGATTCTAATTTTGCCTTTCTCAAAACTGTTCACCTTCAACGTGTGGCCTGTGATCATCAAGGACAGGAGCCCTTGGCCTTGCCATATGGCACCCTCTCCATGGTATTCTACACTTACAGCTAATTTAGAGTAAGATGTTAAAGTAACTTATTTGAATAAGTGGAGATGGTTATTAATAATAAGTATCAACAAATATTAGCTATGCTTATTGTTAATATCGGGTAAGTAAAGCAGAGTTGATTTTAGAACTTAAAGGTCTTGTTTATTTGTCTTCTAAACACTCCTGTCACAGCATTCTCTACTTCTCTGATTAGCACAGTTGTACTCAGTTGCAACATAAGGGGTCTACTAAGGAGTTCTAGTCTCTTTAGTGAAGGAATAAAATGTCTAATATTGAATATTATAGCTAGTGCTCACATCTTTCGTGTTACATAGGAGAAATGGGATATGTGTGGGCAGGATTTAGAAAACCTAGTGGGACTCATCTCACCTAATCTGAGAATTCTGCAGTGTAGATATCTGCATCTGATCTAATCTTCGAGTCTCCTTTCATACTCAGTGGAGGGAAATAAACTCTTCTGAAATTCTAGTCATTTGTCCTATCTTCGAGTGAGATGAGATGACCCTTGAAAGGCCTATTTCAGTCTCTTTGTAAAGAAAGCCTAGACAATGAGCTCCAAGGTGACAGTCTGCCCACGAACATCTCCATTTTGACAGGGAAATCTCACCCTTTGGCTATTAGAGATGTCTGATCCTTGAAGATTGTCTAGCCAGAAGCTCTTTTTCTGTCTCTTAGCAGGGGAAGCTACTAAAATCTTGTTCTAAACAGGGTAAGCAATCCCAAGATGACTTTTGTTTGCTTTTCCTAATCTTCTCCCATCAAGTCAATTTTTGGAGTCATGTAGATATTGCTTAGTTGTGAATAAGTCCACAGTAAATGTATCACTCAATTTTTTTTTCTTTCCTGCTTAGTTTGTTTTTTCTGGTCTCCCTCCTCCTCAAGCCTTTCCCTACCTCCCACTCCCCTACCACTAGTATGGATCCCAAAGGAGTATTGTCTGAGTGTGGGAGGAATGCAGGTTTCTGTGTTGATGAAATGGTTAACAGGTTGTTATTCTAGGGAGCAAGGTGTGATGGCAATGCAATTTATGCTAGTTAAAGGGACAGGGTGACCAATGGAATTAAATTCAGGCTCTCCTAGGGATCACTAGCTCATAGTAGAGGACAAGTAGGCACAGAAAGACAGTGCTGAAGAAGTGGTTGTAGGGGTAATTCTCTGCACCGTAAGTGGAGGCAGGAAACTACAATGCATTTACGGAGCAATGAGAAAGCCAGAAATGAGGTAGTGTGACTCCTGAGTCCAAGATTTCCTTTTCTCATGATTCAAAAGTGACTGCTGACTGACCAGGCTGGAGCTGAAGAGATGCAGTGATGAAAGGCTGCAGTGGAGGAGACCTCTAACAGGTCCTTGTGCTACTCCTTCCCCAGCATCTTTAGGCTACTGTGAGCCCAGTACCACCTTAAACTCTACTAAGCTGCCGTGGCCAGTGCACTGTGCCACAGGGGATGAATTGGGAAGCAGTGGGGAAAAAGGAACACTGCAAGAGGCCACGGATTAACAAAAAAAAAAAAATACATTAAAAGGAAAAATATTTGCCAGCAGTTTCTAGGCTGTTGAAAGAAGATAATACACATATGTAGGATTGTACCTGTCATGCCACCTGCTCTTAGGAGCCTTGCTCAGAGCACTTGTGCTTGCATTTGCACTAAAATAGCTTCCAGACAAGGGAAGAAAAAAATTTGAAGTGACATCTGATAGAATCCAAGGACTAGGAAAGACTCTAGGGATGCATTCTTCTACAGATTGTAGACAGATTAAAGGCATGAAGTAAACACAGGTGGTTTACGCCTGCTGTGCACTGCTGACTCAATGAACAAAAAAGTTACACTCATTTCGTGTATTCCAGCTCCATCACCATCTCCCTGACTTGATGTACAACTTGGGAACAGGATGCAATACGCCTTCTTTGGCTTAAAGTCTAAATTATGGTAAACATTGCATGAAGGTACAGCTAATGAAAGACTACAAGTACTGTCAGAACATTTTCTGGCCCCCTCTCTTTCCCTCTATGTCACCAGACTAGTAGTGTGACTTTGGATTCCCTGAAAATTTCTAGCTCCGGAAGTCCAGCGTACCAGCCTGCCCTTCCCAAGACTCACGTGATAGATCCCTTGTGGTCTCTGCAGTCTTTAGTGTGTACTTCTGGTTCTATCATACAAATATAGTAGAAGTCAGTCTTATCATTATGGAAATGAGTGAAGATTGAACATCCCAGCCTGTCCCATTGTTATTCCTGAGCTGCTGCTGTTTTTTTACTCTGAATGAAGAACTTCAAATACTAGGTGAAAGCTGAAAACTTCTGGATTGGAACAAAGTTGTTGTTCCTTGATGTAATAAAGGGACTGACAGTCGGTTAACTGGTTAGCCTAGTGTTTAAAAGGAATCCTTTCCTATCTAGACCCAGAGCAAAGCACAGACATTCCCAAAACTGTTTATAAACAGCTTGTAATTGCTGGTGGTCTTTGTGCTATCAGTTTTGGGGGGGAGAGGGGGGTTGGTTTTCTTTTTTTATTACTTTGGTAGTGAAAAAAGCACTTTTATTTACTTTGCTCCTACTAGGTGTCTGAGGTCTTTGAGAGCACCTAATGAGATAGACTTCTTTTCAGTCTGTTTATTTTTTCTTAAAATAATGGAGTTCAACATATAAACTTCTGAGCTCCTCAGTCATTAATTACTGCAGCAATTGAGCTGCAGTTTGGGCAAGCTTGTTGTTCTGGAGAGTCTTGCATCTTCTGTTCTGACTGTTTTGCTTTGTAATTCCTGGGATTTTGTGGGGGTGGGGTTTGACAGATCTGTCTTATAATAAGTAGCTATCTAATTAAGTTTGCATGGACAATCTTTTCTTGCATCTCTCTTCTGTTGTAATAATATCTGGCAGACGTTATTTCTTGGCCATTATTTCCCAACTTTTGTCTTCTGGTTGCAAGATCATGTGTTAGTTGGAAGTACAGTTCCCTCACCTTGCTGTGTGCATCACTAGTTGCTGTTAAAACGAGTGACCTGTAATGCATGAAAGTGAGAACTGGTGTTTTTAAAGGAGTTGTTGAAGCAGTTATTAATCCTTAGAAAAGTAAGCATGTAATATATTTTTTTAAGTTCTAACTCTGGTTGCTACTGGTATCATGCAATAGTCCCACAAATGGGAAAGTGAAAGATTATGACAATTGGAGATGAAAAGTCATTACCACAGCTTAGTATAAGCAGATTATTTGTTTGAATTTAATTTACCCAAAGCATTTGCCTTGCACCAGTGGACACTTTTATAAACTTTTTGAAATATAAAAATGAAAAAAAACTTACTATCCTTAAAAGATCTACAAAATTTTTTATTCCTTTGCAAAGTTGAAAGCTCTGAAGCTCAATGTAATAAAACCCACTTACCGCCTTACATGTTGAGAGACTAGCATTGCATCTTGTCATACTTAGGAAGAAGGTGAAATCAATGTGCAGGTCACCAAAAGAAAATACCAGGCTAACAGCTTCCTCCCATTTGGAAAGGTTGTTATGCGTCAAAGCAGGTCAGTAACTAAGAATTTGCTTAGTGTCACATGGGGAGAAAGAGGATTTCCAACGTAAACAAGACACAAACAACTGAGCTTCATAGATAAAAATCAATAGGTTGAAATTCACAAATGTAAAAACATTGCACTTCAAAATACAGATACGACATACTCTCTGTGGGTATTTCACCTATTAGAATTTCGGAAATTAGAGAAGTCCAATGTCAAAAATGCTGTAGCAACCTCTTGACAAAGTCATGTACCACTCTAACAGGATCTGCTGTTTAATAATTTACTTTAATATTCTTTTCTGTTTCATAATGAAACACTGTCATCAAAAAGTGCTGCTAACGATCCTTGCCAGCATATGTGTAAATAGCCAATTATACCGAAGATGAATGGAATATACTCAATGATATAATTTACCAAGCACTTTACCAAACTTCTTACAAGAATTCCTGCTAACTCTGCAAACAAGGTGTTCACCAGTGTAAGGTGAGATGCACAGCCTCGTCCAGCCTTACATACAGAATATGTGTAGATGCAGTGGTAAAATTATTTGAAAGATGCAAGGGATGACTGAATGATCTTGTACCTCACTTGAAACATTAAATATATGCAGTTGCTATCCCTGACACATCAGCCAAAATTGTTCTTAAAGCTTCTTATTGAAGGGATTGTACTACCTCTCCAGATAGCCTATTCCAGAGCTTAACTACCCATACAGTAGCAAGTTTTTTCTAGTGTGTAACCCAAATCCTCTTTGCAAATTAAGTAGATTACTTCTTGCCTTCCTCCAGAGGATGCAGTAAACAATAGATCACTGTCTTTATTGTAGTAACCATTGGTAAAGTTGACTCTTCTTCCCTTCCCTCCACCTCCATATTTATCATCTAAGCAATTCTTCTTTAAAGACTATGATTTTGGAAAAAAAAAAAATCATTCTTGCTTTCTGTTGGATATTTGCTATGTTTCTTTAAATGCTGTGCCCAAAGCAGGAACTAAGAACTCACTAGTAAGAAGTAGAGCAGAATAATTACCTCCCTTGTCTTACATAGAACACTTCTGATAACATACCCCAGAATGAGATCTTCTATTTTTTAAAAGCGGCATCTCATAGTCTGTGAACTGCTACAACCCCAGATATTTTCTGCAGCACTGCTCAAACGCTTATTTTTGCCATTTTGCTCTATGTGCTCTGACCTTCCTGACTCTACCTTTTCAAATGTGTCATTATGAAATTGTATCATATTTCAGACTCTGTCTCCCAAATTTTCCAGGTTCTTTTGAATACCAAAAAGCTTTTTCCCTGTCCCAATTTGGCATCAGCTAAGATTTTTGTGTGCATTATAGTAGCATACAAGCTGCTAGTAAAACAATTCTGTAGAGGTGGACGCATGACAGGCTCCTGTAGGAGTATACACGAAATGTCATCACAGATTCACAGTAAACCATAGTTTAAACAATGAATTTCTTCAGGATCTTCTCCTTATGGTGATTTAATCTAACCCATTTATAGGGTGTAACCAGGTTGCTTTTTGAAGTTTATGTGCTTGGGTTTACAGGTAAGTGTTGTGTCAGGTTGGCAATTGAGGAGGGGGGAGCAGGAAGAGGTCAGATTTGGAGTAATGTGTCATTAAAAGGTGACTGTTGATCAGGGGAAAAAAAAAGCATCCTGGAGAAAAAAAATGAGGCTAGACACGAAAATTCGCAAACATTTTCTGGAGGAAGAGGAACAGAATAGTATTAGTAGGCAGTTAGCAGAGACATACAGTAGGTTGGGAAGTAAATGGGAAGAAATGCAGTTTTCTTTAGTCAGAAATGAACTAGACTTAAAGGATAAAATTAATTTGGAAAGCAGAAAGATCATGTTACCAAAAGACTTCTCATAGAGTTTCTAAACAACATGAGCAAATGCAGCAGAAGTGTGTTTGGGAAATAGACCATAACTCTTGCTGATGGAAACAACTCCACTTTTGGACGAAAAGGCAAAAGATCTAAGTGGAATGGAGAAAACAGGCTAGAAACCTCCATGCTATGACAGAGGGATTTGTAATAGGAGATTGAAAGTGTGTATGACAGATGAACAACTAGATGAAGGGAAAGAGCAGTAAGAGATAATAGATCCTTGTTTATCTTCTCCAAAAAAGATGTCATTCACCATAGCAAACATGGGAATTGAAATGGATTATGCACAGTGCAAGCTTAAACTTACATGGACATTTCCAAGGCTGGCTTGCTAAACCAGAGAGATTTTAAGGAAAGAAACTGTATTAGATTTCCCATTTTGACTACTAACTGTCAGTGTCAAGAGCCCAATCAGGATCACCACCAGCAGAAGATGTATTAGGAGTTGTACTTCTATTCAAAGGACAGAAAACTTATTGGGCAACCGCTTTTCATGGTGCAAGTCCCTCCTTTATGTGCCAGCTTTTGGTGTCAGAGCAGTCTGGGATTTCCCTGTACATTTACTGTCACTTAAGTTCCCTGTGATCAAGGGTGACAGCACAGTGGGGTAAGCCAAGCCCACTGAGGCCCAAGTAATTGGATGCTCCTGTGCACAATAAGCACCTTTTACTGCACAGTTCGCAATGTCTCTCATGTGGGAATAATTCGGTTCTGCTCATGCTTCCTTCACTCTGCATCGTTTTGTAGCTGAAGGGCATTTTGTTCTTATTTAAAGAAGCCTACATGTTCCGCCTTTTTTAAACTTCACTGTAGTTTACTTATGTCTAAGACCTGAAAGAGCTGGATCTTAACTTCAACTCTCTGAAGCCTACATTTAGATTGTCCTTGTCTGCTTTCTGGGGCACCAGTCAGCACAAACTCAATCTTCATGTATGATTAAGTGACTAGCTGTAAGAAAGGTCAATGTTTTTCAGTCACATACATAAAGGAAAGTAAGGAGGTGGCATAATAAATGTTCTAGGTGTCCAGTAAAGACATCAAGACATTCTGGATGAGTGGAAATTTTAACCTGCTATTATTCTGGACACAGGCTGCGGCAGGGATCATTATGAGGGCTATCAGGTAGACAAGATTTGAGGAAAAAGCAAGGCTATTCAAGGAGAGATGATGTGGTCAGAGGCGAAGATGTGGGGTTTTTTCACATCTGCATTTTGACTCCATGGCATATGTCGCTATGCAGATGTCATTAAGAGTAGTATGGGAAGGACCCAGAAATGGTGAGGTTCTGAGGAGCTATATGCTTCTGAGAAGAAATGGTCAACTTTGGGATGAGGCAGTGCTGACTCATTTGACATTCCCGAAGATAAGCCTGAGGAAGGTCCCCAGGGGAGCCCTGGCCTGGCTTGGCAAAACTATACTAATGCTAAATGGGTTAAGTCTGCACTCCAGGAAGTTCTGAGAATAACACACACTACAGTGAGATACTGAGTGTGGCAGATTTACACAGCTTTTACAGTGCTCAGAGATGCTGATATACCAGCAGAACTGAGAGGTACTGCAAAATCCAAATACAAGATAGATTTTTTTAGCTATTAAGCCTGGAAAAAAAATCTAGTGGCTTTATACTTGCAGGCTATATCCAATGTGTTCCCTCCCCAGTCCTCAGTACCTTTCAGAACTCGGGACTCAGATTTGGTGAGCCAATGCCACTAGAAAGCTGTGACTACTGTGGTTCCCCAGACAGGCTGGGTACTGCGGTCCATGGTAGCCATAAAGGAAAATGTGTCCGGTTTGGTATCTTCACCAGTCACTTGTGGGACTTGCTTTTTGACCTTTACCTGCTACTCCATAGTCTCTTCTTCAAGTCTGTTGAGCAATAGCTATGCTTCCATACCCATAAGTAGTCAAGGACTAATCATCAGCTGGAGGCATTTGTGGTATAGGAGTGCACCCCACGGCACTGTGGCATGGAAGCTTCCCTCCTCTGGCTTCCTCCTCCCACTCATAAATCACTCCAGAAAGGGGATTTGTGCATCTTCTTTCCCAAGGAAATTCTTGGCACAGGGTTATATGATGAAGCTATATAATGCAATGCAGCTTTCACATATGTACCCTGCAAAGCATATAATTAAATGCCACACTAGGATGTGGGGTTTAAAATGTATTACGATGTGTATGAAACTACAGAACTAAACTTTCCAAGCATTACTTCAGTACATTTTTATTACATTTTCTTAGTAAGAAACTCACTATCTTCCTTTTTCCCTATGAAATTACCACAATGTCAGCCTGACAGAGATGAATGTGTTTCTTTCTTGCTGCCAAACTGAGAACTCTGAGAATCTGCAAACTGAACTCAGAATGTTATTACAGAGAATCAATGTGTGGCCCCGGCTCTGATCTTCAGAACAGATAACTGTCAAAGCCTGCATTTAATTTCCTTCCAAATATTAGGCTATTTTAAAATTATCTCTATAACAGATTATGTTGCTGTAAACATTACTGTTGGTAAAATAAATGAGTAATTCTTTAACTTTAATGTTCTTTGTTATTTGGTTGATACTATCTAGAGTGACTGCCTTCAACTGTAACAAACTTTTATCTAGAAACATTTTGGAGTTACACATATAACTTCAGTCTTAACAAAAGCACAGTTTGACAGCGAAAATCACCAAACTTTTTTTTTCTCTTAAGCCAAGTAGGGAGATAAGTTTTTGAGCTGAGGACAATTCCCTAAAGATGTTTTTCGACAAGGAAGGACCTGGAGTTCCTCTAGAACTTTCTGGCTAGTACAACAGCCACACTTGATATAATCCACCAGAGGGTTGTATGAGAAAATTACCCATCTTTTAAGTTATAACTTAAGTCCTTGCATTCAGCTGAACATAGGATGTGCTCCCTCCTGTTAAACCCTGGCATATTAACAATGATGAAAAATAAATAGAAGCTGCTGAGTAATTTTCTATCTTAGCTACACAGCAGCACTGCAAAGATAAAGCAGTAGAAAGGCTTTTTGTGGTCTGGGCATTTACCAAAGAAATAGTGTCTATTTGATTATGTACTAGTATATTCTCAGTGTGTAGTTACACATCATGGTATGTCCTTTTTCCCCACAGTTTCCACACTTGACTACAGCATAGGGAATAATAGCCAGAAAAAGCTCACCAGTTCTTCAGAGCCTTTACCCACTCCAATATTTGTTGAAAGGGCAACAGAGTAGAACACAAGTAAGCCAGGAGGCTTCTGGAGTGTGTTAACAATAACTCCCTGATATAGGTGACTGAGGAATCAAGAAGCGGAAGTTCTTTGCTGGACCTGATACTTACAAACAAGGAAGAGCCAGTCTGGGGTGTGAAAGTTAGAAGAGCCTCAGTTTTAGGGACTAGACAATGCTGGAGTTCAGGATTCTGGGAGAAGGGGGCAGATAGCAACCTCTCAACTCCAGGTTTCAGTAGAGTAGGCTTTGGCCTGTTCAGGGACCTGCTTGTAAAAATTCCATAAGAATATGGTCCTCAAGAGAAGAGGAGTTCAGGAGATTTCAAAGTTCTACCTTCTCCAAGCTCCAGGAAGGTCCACCCCAAGGTGTAGAAAATCAAACAATGGTGATAGAAAGCCTGTGCTGGATGGTCAGGGAACTCCGGGCACAACTCAAACACCAAAAAAAAAAAAAAAAAAAAAAAAAAAAAAAAAAAAAGCATGTGAAAGAATGGATAAGTGACCCTACAGGAATATAGAACACTGTCCAAGATGCATGCAAGAATAGAATAGGAAAGCCAACTGCAGTTGAATGTGGTGAGGGATGGGAAAGGCAGCAGGCTTTGACAGGTATTTAGCAGCAAAAGGGAGACTGGTAAAATGTGGGTCTGCTGCTGAACGACAGAAGGGACATGATGACAAAGAAGGAGGAGGCATTGGATGCCTCCTTCATGATGGTCTTCACAAGTAAGATCTGTGTTCAGGAATCCCAGGTCTCTGACAGCAGCTGGAAAGTCTGGAGCTATAAAGACTTACCCTTAGTGGGGGAGGATCAGGCTAGATAACACTTAAGCAAACGATATACGTAACTCCATGGCACCTGATGAGATGCATCCGTGAGTACTGATGGAGCTGGCTGATGTCACTACAAGACCACTCAGCCTTTGAAAAGTCATGGTGTTTGAGGGAGGTTCCTGGCAACTTGAAGAAGGCAAATATGACCTTCAAGACTGGCAAGAAGGAGGATCTACAGCCTGTCAGATTCACTTCAGTCCCTGGGAAGATGGTGAGCAAAGAATGCTGGAGACCATTTTGCAATGTGGGGAGGACAAGGAGGTGACTGGAAAGGGCAGGCATGGATTTATGAAGGGGAAATCATGTTTGTTCAACCTGATACCTTTTTACAATGAAATGACTGATCACTGGATGAGGGAAGAGCAGGGAATGGTGTTTACCTTGTCTTTAATAAGGCTTTCAGTGCTGCCTCCCAAAACCTTCCTGTAGACAAATTGATAAAATATGGCCTAGATAAGTGGACGCTGAAGTGACCTGGCTGAACTGCCAGGCTCAAAGGATTATGAGTTGAGGTAGGAAGTTCAGCTGGAGACCAGTTAGTATTACGAGGAGATGCTCAGAATGCTGGAGAAGAGAAAAATCAGGAGGGATTTTATCAATCAAATATCTGATCGGAGGGAGTAAAGCAGAGATAGACAGACTGAGAGGCCAATAGGCAACAGGCAGGAATGGAACATGAAATTCTGTTCTAAACATAAGGAAAAGCTTTAATACTGTAATGGTAATTGACCACTGGAACGGGTCACCCAGAGAGGTTGCAGAGTCACCATTCCTGTAGATGTTCAAAACCCAGCTGGCCAAAAGCCTGACCAACCTGCTTTAGCTTACTCAGCTCTGAGGGAGGCGTTGAATTAGGTGATCTTTAGAAGGTATCTTCTAACCTCAACTGTTCTGTAGCTCTGTGAATTATGGGAGAAATGGTTCCTGAAAAAGCAGCTTAACAATGAGCTCCCAGGAAGAAAAAAACAAGACCAGTATCAAAGAAAGAATTGGTTGCATTTAGATAATGTACAATTTATGCACTTTTAGGTAAAAGATGACGCAGTAAAACCTAGGAATTCATGTTTTACTGAAAGTGGTGTATTATTCCTCTGCAGTTAGTTGATCAAAATATATTAAGAGTGGGCAGAAACATTTAATCTGGTGAAGCTGAGTGAATTTGAAATTTGGTCTACACTTTATTTTTTTTTTATTTCATATATCTCCTTTCAAAGACAGTTTTTTCTTTTCCTTTGACAAGTTTTTCAAGCTGCATATACCCTAATCATTACCTTTTAAATTTAACAATATGCAGTACAGTGTCAAATCCTTTTTATGTCCACAGTTTCCCTCTGTGATATTTGTTACCACTGTGAAAAATTCTGTCGGATTTGATAGGAATAATCTCCCATGTGTGAATCCCACTGAGTCAAACTCTCCTTAATTAAATCATAACAGTCCAGCTGGCTTGCTCCATCTCGGCTTAACAATGTCCTCTGTTACCCTTCCTGCATTTTTTTTATTCTTGTATTTTCCTTAGTATAAAATACAGGTGTTACACTCGAATATTTCTAAACATTTCCTTGCTTCCAGAAGCGTGATGAATACATATGCTAATATTGGCCCAGTTCTTTTGGTACTTGCCTCAGGATTCTGTAATGGAGGCTTTCTCATTTTGCACAGTTGCTTAATCTTCAAACGCTCTATTTTTTTTTCTTTAATTCTCTTATTTTCTTTTTCCTTTATTTTTTTTTAAGTACCAAATCTGGTGGAATTTCAATTTCCTTCAATAGGTTTTCTTTTCTAAACTAATAACATCTGTTCCTGGGAAAAGTGGTTTACTTTGATTATACTTTTTTCTCAGTAGTTCCCATGGGTGTTTTCTCATGCGTCTGAAATGCTGTTGTTCATTATGCTAATATCGTGGTTACCAGAGAACAGTTAGGCCATGGGCTTTTTTGTCAAAAACATATGCTGTCTGTTCAAAATCAAACTTGTTCAAAAATATGTGTTTACTGATGACAAAAATAAGGTGGAAACACAAACTTTCTTTGCATTATGATGACTATTTAACAAGTGATACTTATAATAAGAGGTCTAACTATAAGGCAGAATTAAAACTTTTTACTTATACCTATCCTTATCACTGTAAGGCTGGATAAATTTAAAGCTGAGGTTGAACCTGGAGTTTTGATATTACGAATGCTAATTTGTTTCAGTAACTGCAGCACTTCCTCTTGTATTTGAGACACTTCCCTGTAAACTTAATATTTTTCCAATAAGATTTGCAGTTGGAGAAAAGATATCAGAAGGCAAATGATCAAGTAGGTCAAGAATCCTAATAATTGTCTTTTATGGTCTCTGTTTCTCAGTTTTACTCCAGAATATTCACCAAAACATTCTGCTACAATCAATTTGAGAATGTGCTTTTATATGGAGATTATGTTTGGACTTGCAGGTATCTATATGTAAATAAACCCCAACAATTCCTTAGCATTCGGTTTACATCTTCCCCTAAGTCATTTAGTGCACGTGCTTAGTTTTGTACCTCATGCCTCTGCTATTTCTTGCTTCATTGGTGACACACTGTTGATTTTTGTAGGCTTATATCTCACCTCCTCATCTATTTCTCCCGAAGCTATGCACTTTCTTCACATTTAATTTCCTTCAAGCCTTTTATCAGTTGCTAATACTTCTTTGGATTGGCTAAGGTTATGAACATGTTGCATTTGAGCTGTCTTGCGTGATGTGGCCATCCGTTTATTATAAAACGGATATTGTGGAAACAGAGAATATAAACAAGTCTGAATTACACGTGGACCTAGGTACTGCAGTTAATTAAAAATATTACAAAAGCTTCATGTCTGCTGTTTAGAAAATAGGAAACTTAATGGAAGGTCATTGTACTAAAAGTACAGAGAAGCAGGATTGTATTTGAACTTTTTGTCTTTTTAGTTTACAGTGGATGGTATAAATTAACAAAGCAGTGAGTGATAATGCAGAAAATTGCCAAAATACACAGTTGACTTGGAGGGTACATTGCCTTTTACCTTAGATTGCACCAGCTAAAAGTAAGGTAACAGCCTGGATGATACACCGCTTTTCATTTCAGGATATTTCGGAAGTGCTTCACACAATCAACATTTACAGAGCTGACAAGATAACTAAGAGTGTTGTCTAAACTAAAAATAGCAATTATATTAATTTTATATTACAATGATAAACAGTTCATGAATTTGCATTTCTTTTGGACTGGACAAACCAGTAATTATTAGCAGAGGTAGCTACGTTATGGTAGAAGAATTTGCCCAGAAAGCCTGTTCTGAGGCTAAGGCCACATAGACTTAAGTGGCTACAAACAAAATGTGACCATTTGGCCAAACAGTTGAAATTACAAGTAGTAACTAAGAGTATGTGAGGTTTGGCTGTCTTTAGTGATATGTTTCCCCATGTTTGTGTGTTATCACATCTCAAAGTGCCTTTTAGCACAATAAATATGACTGCAAAAACTTTAGGCAAGGAAGCATCTCCTGAGGGATGCTGGTTTTGTCTCACATCCTTCTTGTGAAC
Organism: Tetrax tetrax; assembly: GCA_009806455.1. NCBI lineage: Eukaryota > Metazoa > Chordata > Aves > Otidiformes > Otididae > Tetrax > Tetrax tetrax. The sequence continues at coordinate 125,830 of WHYT01017121.1, read as the reverse complement.
CACTCTATAGATTTCTCAAATGGTTTCTGCCTCTTTTCCAGGTACATGTCCAAAGGCCTGCTACATTTGTTGTTTGCTCTTTTGCTACTTCTGGAACTTTTCATACAATGAATTTGCCTTATTAGATTCTCTCAGGCCTTACTCGAAGAGTGGTACAGTCACCGTATTGATCTCTTCAATTTTTAGAAACAGAGGAACTTACACAGTCTAGGATTTGGAATATGGCTGCTATGGAGAGGTATTCTTCTAGACTACCAAGTGTCACTCGCCACACCTGGGACTGGTGTAAGAAAACTGTGCATGATATCTTGGAGCATGAAAGGTTGCTTAATATTAGACTGAAGCTCATTAGGAAGTCAGGTTTGGGCAAAAGATCTGTCATCTTACAGATCTTGTCTACTCCTCTTATTGATTACTGGTGATTTCCATGATATGTCCAGAAACACACCTTAAGGACCTTCCATGTTCTTGCATGAGGAGAGAGAGAATGTAGAAGCAGATTAAGCTTAGAGTGAGCATGTGAATTTCACAGCTTTCTCTACTCCCCACTGCCATCCAGTGCAGTACATGTCAGCTACATCCTGTTTAGGCTTGGAGGAGAACATAATGAGTAAGAGACCCTGAGGAGCCTCTAGAATGCAGAGAGGTGATTTGTTTTGATATGAATGGCTAGTATCTGGAGACAGTAGATTCCTCCTGAGGGAACAGATCAAGTATTGTTAGAAGGGGAAAAAATGACATTATAATAGAGGCAGAAATTTTCTGTGGAGTTCCCTTTTGATAGAGTAATCAAAACTAACAAATATTCATGGATTGTTGTTGCTCAGTTTCTCCTCAAGTGAAAAATGGAGCTTGGCCTCTCCTGTCCAGGTGTCCAAACAGTTCAATATTATTTTGTCATCAGTGGTATTAGTGACAAATGATACATGTAAAAAAACCCCAAACCAACCAACCAACCAACCAAAAAGCTACAACCCTAAGAACATTCTTTCTTTGTTAGTGGTCAGAAAATCATGTGACTAGTTAAAGATTCTTGTAGGAGATGACCTATAAAGAAATCTGGCCTGGAGCTTGAAGGAGAAACTGGGGAAGTGCCTGCTTTACTGATCTGTGGTGAGCAAAGAGGAACCACTGCCATAGAGAAATCTCCACAAAGTACAAGGGTGAGGTGATTTAAGCTTCCAGTTACCACTACTAGGGAATACTAAAAGTAGGACACTGCTGCAGTCTGCCAATCCAAAACTTGAAAACTTCTACCAGCTGTCAGAAAACAGAAAATCTTTGAAACTTTTCTGATTTGTTCTAGAAAGTGAAGTTGGTCTTCTCAGTGCTGAGAAAGGACATGAGCTGCTATATCCCAGTGTTTTATCACTACGTTGCAACTACAGCAGAGAATATATATAGCCTGGACCTCAGGCTTGTCCCTCAGAATTTGCTTGGTGGCATGAACTCCCTGCTAGCATCTCTTCCTTTAATGCAGCATGAAATTTGCTAGAGTCTGCTGGTTAAGATTCACTTATTTTTTAATATAGAAGGCGTGAAAAGGCACATAATCAAATTACAAGGAAAAATTTTGTGTGCCAGAACAAGTTGTAGGATGCTACAAACAAATTGGAGGATTTGAAGCATCTTAATTTTGATTAATCTGCTATATAGGGGCAGATTTCCTTCTGCTTCTGTCATAGCTGATTCTAATGGAGACATAACAGTATCATTAACCAGCAAGAGCTCCTTTTCCATTTGCTCCTGGGAGTCTCCCTACATTTTTGGGCAAGAGTTTTTGTGCTCTGATGGTGTTGCAAAAGTTTTCTGCTCTCCTTCATCTGCTCCTTCAGGTCTTCCTGTAAAATAAATACATATATTGTTCAGGTTAATCACTCCTACAGAGCCAGGCATGAAACAAATGCCAAAGCTAATAGCTGGGGTACCTCATATTTTGATAAATGAGAGACTGAGTAAGGGAGAGAAAGAGAAGGCCAAAAGCTGATGTGCTGTAGTTCTTCTGAGAAATTAAGTAGACAAGCTACTGACCTGATAAGTAATCAGGAGATACCAAATATCAAAAGCCAATAGAAACAACTTTGGCTTGAAAAGTTTTGTCTGGATAAGATTTTTTTGTTTTTTTTTTTTCTTTTAAGCAGAGATTACTTATCCTTTTCCATCAGTTTCATTGGCATCCTAGTATTTTGTTATGAAATATTTTCTAGTACTTTCCTCAAACTTGGCTATCATAAAAAAAAAGACACAACAGGTGTGAAAAGACACAACATGGGAAATAACAGTGTCAGAAACAAACAAACAAAAAAGCTATGATATTTTGGGGAAATAATGCGGTCATTAGCAAAGGACACAATGAGTAATATCTGGTGACTGAAGATGTCCTATTTACTTCTAAATGGACCTTTGTGGTTTAACTTACAAAGTAGGAATAAAACAGGAATACAGATTGTGATATTATAAGTAAACATTATAAGAAACCTACTATATTATAGTAGGTTTGAGAGTTGTAAACACTGTCCTTGAGGAAACCGAGGTAATTTAAATATTTCAGCTTACATGGGTAACGTTAAATCTTTCCTCCTGTTTCCTTTTGGTAGTATTTCTGTATTTGTGAATGCATAATCCATATTTATCTTCCGAAAGATCATCATTTCAGAATACACAATGGCAGACGGGGAAGTAGCTGGGTATAGCTGTTACTAAGGCCAGCATCTGCCCTGCAGATGCATCTTCATTAACACTTCAGTTGATATTTGTGATACTGAACAGACAGAGCAGAGCTAGCTCCACAGATCTCAAAGGGGGAAAAAACAGCAGAATCAAATATGGATAGGGGATCAGCAGGTTGTCTACTCTTCAGAAGATAATTAGAATTGAAAAGCAGTATTTCCAAAATGACAAAATATTTTTCAAAGAAACCACACCAACTTATTCTACTTAGTATACCTGTATACAGTCCCTGAGGGACAGCACAGAGATAAGTCTGTCATTTGATAGAATCCTGTGGGAAATGGACTCACAGGAAGCAACATCTGGTGCTAACGTATGTTTTGATGAGAAGGAAAGAGACCAGTGTTTGTCTCCAAAAGTATGAAGTTTGAACTTTGTTTCATCTTTGTTATTTCAGCAACTTCTGTGAAAATCTGTTTCTCTTTACTAAACACTGCAGAGTAAAAGCTGAATTTGTTTCATTATATTGTTTAAAAATTTAATTCCTGGGGAATCTAAGTGTTCATTAAAAGATTAGATTATTTGGAAATCTAGTAATATGTGGCATATTCTCTTCACATGTCCTCTCCACGTCTTGTAGCCAGGCTTGGCTACAAGATTACAAATATGAATGATAACAGAGACTGTATTGCTGATATTATACAATCAGACTTTTGTAAGACTTCTGGCTTTGTGCCTCTAACATTCAGATAAAAAAGTAAAACCAAGAGCACCATGGAAAAAGAGAGTGGCACATACCGAATTGAATTAAATTTGTCAAGTTCATAGTCTCGCTCCAATTAATGCAGATGCCAGTAAGTACAGTCTATTTAAAGAATCCCTGAATGCTTCCTGTGAATAAACTGTTGAGCTGACAGCAAATGGTGAAATCGGAAAACCTTTTTCTCTCAAAACTCCCAAACAAATAAACCAAAAAAAAAAAAAAAAAACCAGCCCCAAGCTGG
>WHYT01017121.1:89720-106154 GCA_009806455.1 Tetrax tetrax | reverse complement strand
GGCCAGAGGGGGAGGCCTGCAAGGCCCACAAGGCTCGCGCCTCCCCCTTTCTGCCCCCGCTCAGCTGGCTTCACATCTTCTCCTCCCTCCTTTTCCTGTTTTTCCCCTTCTTAAATACGTTATTGCAGAGGCGTTATCACAGAACATTCTGCTACCAATTGGCTTGGCCTTGGCCAGCAGCAGGTCCGCCCTAGGCCCGGCCGAGTCCACTGAACAAAGCGGAGCGACTTCTAGCAGTTTCCTACAGAAGCTACCACCTTAGGCCCCCCCTTGCTAAACAAAACCAGAACAGTGTGTAACTCAGAAGATGCCTTACAGAGTCTGCCAGTATTGATAGATTTGTATGATTATTTTATGTTCCTCAAAATTTCTTACTTTTCCCCTCAACTACAAGCAAGTCTATTTTTTGGCTGTTTTGAAAAATAGTAAATTAGTTTTCCAGTCCTGTCACATACCTGCCACTCTAATTCACCTTTTTATTGTTGGTACTAGGCCTCACTGGTTTTCAGCTTTGAAACATCCTGGAACACATTGGATATTTCCTTGTGGAAGCTGTATTTTCAGTCAGCTGTCTCACTGTTCCAAAGTTGGAGAGAATTTAAGTCATCAATGAGGTGAGAAGAAGCAAGAAAGCTAAAAATCTCGAGTTCTCTGAAGGCAACAGCAATCAGCTTATCTGAATGCTATGTAATGTAAAAGTCTATTATCATATTTGCCTTTTGTTGTTGTTGTTGTTGTTGTTGCTGTAGTTCACCTTTAGCCAACACTGCCTTGAAAGAGAATTTTGCCACATTCTAGTGAGGCCGGAACTCAATTCCCCCACAGTTCAATATCTGTCTTGATTTTTATGATGTTTTGCTCATGAGATGTGCATAAATAAGCTAAGGTTTTGTACCAAGCAACAACCACTGCCCATGTTTATTCTGTTCAGCTTAAAGGCTTTGCCAAATAGTTTTTCCGTTGTCTTTTTGTTATGTGCACTTAGTGGGAAGTGTCGATAAACAGAGACTGGATAGCTAGGAGTCTTTTGGTTTAGCATTTTTGTATAAAAGTAACTCATACTCCATCTACTGAAGAACAATGGAATGAACATTTGTCTGTTCCTGTCACTGTATCCAGTACCTCAGATTTACTCTCAGAATGGCAGATGGTTGTGAATTGGGCACAAAGCTGTTTTTTTTCTGTATGTTCAAAAGGATACACGTTTAAACTTGGGTTTGGGATTTAAAAATTTAACTTAAGGGACATGCTGCTTGTTCTCACAGGCAGCCTGTATTGATTCTTAACCTCTCTGAGTAACCCGTGACTTTCTAACAGATTTGGGTGTGGGTTTTCTTGAGCATTTCTTTTTTTTTTAGCTACCTTGACTGATATATCAAGAAGTAGAATGAAGTAGATTAAAGAAACAAAATGAGGATGGGAAGAGATATTGATTTATTAACTACCACCTGCTAATGAATACAATGTATATTTTCAGAGGAAGCCTAAGAATCACTCCAGCCTGATGCCAAAGTTCCTGTCATCTGATATCCAGAGGTGAGTTTGAACCCTTTTAGGCAGAGTTTAACTTTGGAATCTTAAACATAGCATGGTATTAGAGTCTTCTCAATTTTAGAGTTTTAAAAGAAAGCACTGTACTTTGCATAGCAGCACTGCATTTTGCTTAGGCTCTGCACGAAGTCTGCCCTTTAAATGCTAAGTGAACCTAATCCCTTCTGGAAGACATATGGGATCACAAACTTCTGAACCCCACCTGGGCACTTACAGGAAAAAGCAAGTCGCTTGGTAATGTCAGAACATGTCTGCACGCGCAGAAGCAGAATTTAGTGGGCTCACAAAACTCCACAGTTAAAGAGCTAGTGCTATTCAGCAGTGTATCTCCAGGTTCAGGTGACATCAAGCTGAGCTTTCAGGATTACATTTTAAGAAGTTTGTCCTTAATTTCCAGTTAAGACATATTTTAAATAGTCTCTCATCCTCTGGCCTTCAGGGCTAGTCCTAACCACACACAATGGTTAGTGAAGTTGAGTAAGGCACACGTTTTGTATACATGTAATTTTCTTCAACAGTAGAAATATTTATGTACTTGCCTAATTGGAAGTATACAAATTAATTTCCTCTAACACAATACAGAACACACTACCCATTTACTTTTCAAATATCTTTACCTAAATGGAGTTGCATTTGCAAGACCAGAGGACTAAACTATGCAGCCCAAGTAAGATTAAAAAATAAACTGATCTTCAGCAGCATTTAAATAGCACTGTGGAGTACAGGCTTTCTCTATTTATTTGTTTTGCATAAAATGTTTTTAAAAGAAGAAAAAAGGAGACAAAACCTATTTTGCTTGTACCTTAAGGAAGTAAATGGGAGATTTACAGTAGTGCATGGTATGCTTGCTTCTCGAAAATCAGATTTGCTTACTGTGCCTTGACTGAAACCTCTTGATTTCAAATGCCTGCACATCACTAATCTTATTTAAAAATATTGGCTTAAACTTTTTAAGATGTGTTTTCTTTAAGATATTTTAAATGAATAAATCTGTCATGTACAAATCTGTGAATTTCACTTTAAATTGAGGTTTGTGGTTAGGAACAGTATAAATACGAACACCTGAGAGATGTCTCTCTCTACATAGGTGTCTGTATCCCCTTTCTTTATCTTCTGTAAAGATTAAAACAGAAAATAACTGTGTAGTAATGAACGTGGACACAATTCTTTAAGCTTATTTAAAATTGTATAAATATTTTCTGCATTAGACTCTCAGACCTGACAGAGAAGGAAGTTAAGAGATTATTCAGCTCTGATGTCTCCTACAACAATCCCTGATTCTCAGGGTTTAAGCTGGCTGCTGTCCTCACTTGCCCTGTAGTCCCAGTGCTGGGGGGAACCGGCACACTGCTCAATACCACCGCAATTTCGTTTTTGATCTGCTGCAAGGACAGAAAGCCCGCGTTAGGGACCTCAAGGGACAAAACGATCCCCACGGCTGCTCCATGACCTATATCCCCTCTTAAACCCAGCTCAGTCCCGAGTGTCGGGTCCCCCGCCACAATCTCTTCACCCCACTAATAACCTCGTATTTCCCCTTTCTATCCAGCATCCCCCTTTGAGCCAAAACGATTATCTCGATCTGAGCTTGCTTCCCTGGATCTGGGTGTGCGCTCCTTTCCCCGGTGCACCATGCAGCACAACAGGAGCCACCTCCTGTGGACGAGGGTGCTAATGGATGGACAAGTAGATAATGGATGGATGGATAGATAATAGATGAATGGATGGGTGGGTAGGTAGGTGACTAGATAAATAAATAGTTGGATAGATGAATAGACATAGATGGATAGATAGATGAATGGATTAAGAGATAGGGAGATAATAAAGAGACCTGCCTCTCTCCGGAAGACTCTGTGCCTTACCCTAGCCGAACACGGGTTGCTGCCGAGCCCGATTGTTTCCATGCCGGTTTCTGCCGCTCCTTTCCGTGACTTGCAAATTTTTTCCTGATGTGTGTTTAGTTGTTTGGTTTTTTTCCCTGGCCGCGGCTGCCCTCCGCCGGCGCAGAGCGGGCATTGCAGCAGCCGGGTCCGACCCTGCTGCCTCTGCTCCTCTCCGGGCAGACACGGGCGGCGGCAGACTTGCTGGTGGACAAAAACCCCTGCATTTAAGTAATCCCAAGGCGTGCCCAAATCTCATTAACTTTTTTGGTTCAGCTTGAGCAGATATTTTTATACGTGACAATGCTCAAAAACTATACATTGTTTTCTATTAGCCCTTTCCATCATTGATATAACAATAAATAACTTTTTTTTTTTTAAATCTTTCAGATTTATGAACCCAGCAGTACAAGACTCTTGACATCAGAGGTGTCACCTGTACAGGTATAAACTCTTTGGAAAGTAATTTAGCTGTCACGTACCTTCAGGAGTACCTGCTAAAAATGTTGCTTTCATGTCTACTTACTTTATAATTATTCACTAGGAACTGTGTGTGTATATTTATCTTTATTTGCTATTCAGTTTTTCATTGCCGGTGTGTCCACTCAGTTAGTAAATGTGGTACTGATGTAAGTATATGCCTGTTGCCTAAACAGTGAATAAACCTTTTCTGGATTTCTCCCCACAGGATAGATGTTTTCTGCTCTGGAAGACTCCCTTCTTTCAGAGTATCTACATGTCATTGATCAGCAGCACCGAGCATGTCAAAACATCGTCTGAAAGAAAGATTGCCTTTCACAGCTCACCTTTCCCAAGATACAACAGATAACAAAAAAAATTGTCAAGATACAAGGTATTTTAGGATACTGAGAGTCTAAATCTCGCTGCTTTGTGCAAAAGACATCCCAGGAAGTTCACTGGTCACCCTGTATTTCTGGGATTGGTTTAGTTGTGTCAGAGATACAAGGGTTGTCCTGTGATTTTGGAGGGTGCCTGCTCTGCAGTTGCTACTGGAACCATAATGTGGCAGGAAGGGAGCTGCGGGTGAGGGCAGAGGATGTTAAACAGATGACATAAAAAGCCTTTGATTTCCCAAGAATCCCTTCAAACCAGAAAGCTTCTGTTGCTCCAGTAAAGCATAGGCCAGATTTCTCTTATGCTAGGGTTATACAACCTTTACCATTTAGCTAGGTTTGGTTTACAACCGGTGCTAGCTACTTAGTTAACCACTGGACTGGTCACTGTATCTTCAGAAGCACTGGACATGAAGTGGGGAGTGATGCCCTCATGTTGACCCATTTCCCTGTTGACTTGTGACATGAGTAAATATGACAACTCCCTCGATCTCTCTGTCTCCTTTGAAAGCCTCTGTTCAGAAACTCTATTTTCTTTCCAGGCAGTGACCACGCTATTTGTGAACTTGTGCTCCAATCACTTCTGCACTGACCTCCCTTTTACGTGGGACTGTGCTAGGTGTTTCCACCTTCTCAATACGTTCATGCCATCCAAGGGTTATGGGATTGGGAACTTGTCTTGAAGATGGGCCAAGCCCGGCACCAGGAGACAGAAAGCTGGACACTGATGCTTGCTTTCTCTGTGAACTTCATCCTGTTAAACTGTATGAGATATTAGGGTTCCCTTTAGTTTGCTATTACCTTCTGACAATTTTATTGTTCCCTAAGTGGGAAGAGTGAGACTCTGAGGGAGAAAGATGGAAAAAAGGATATTTAGGTCCTAAGTGAGACACTGAGAATGGAGGAAGGGCAGGCCAAAACCTAAAGGACCGTATCTCTGCCTTTCTTCCTCCTACCTTCCTCTCCCACCTAACTGTGTTGCTTCTTCCTTCTTTATGTCCATTTTGGCTTCTTTCTAATCCATGCACCTGCTTTGGATTCAAACTACATCTACCACCCTTCCTACTTTTCTCCACAATTCCCCATACCCTTTTCACTGCAGCTGGTTGGACCCCACTTTCCCTTTACCAAGGCCCATTCTGATTCTTTTCTTGCACGTGCTACGCAGATAAGCTCTTCCTAAGCTTTCAGGATGGATCCTACATGTATTTCTCTGTCCTTCCCCTCCTTGATCAGCCTTATCAACTGAATAGGTTCATCCTTGTCGTCTCTTGGCTCCCTCTTGCATAGCAGCTCCCTTCTCTAACCATCGCTTCCCTTTTGCTTCTCTCCCTTTCTCTCCTTCACTTCCAAATCTGCTTCTCAGTTCAAGCCCCTCAGGTGACTAGCTAGAATCTCAATATTAGCTCATCCAGGGACAACATCTCCCCAGATCCTTACCTTCCTGGCCTGTGCATTAAAGAGAAAATATATTATTTCTATGTCCAGAGCAGCACACAGTCCAGCTATTTCTCACTTTCTTACTGTATCACTCAACTGTGTTCTTTCAGTCACATCTAGTCCTGATCTTCAGATAACCGATCACAGAAACGCTTCTTCACAAGCTGTAAGTTTCTTGCCCTTATTCACGTAATTCCTGTGTGGGACTTCTGTCCCTGAAGTCTCTTTTTCAACACTATCTAAATGTCACTGAGAAAATCACGTTATTCTTCTCTGTTGCTTCATGAAAAGCATACAGAGAGCCAAGATTGTTCACGTAGTGGACTTGAATTGCCTGACAATCTTGTGCTGCTTAACATTCGTCATGTGACTTCCCATGTGTATCTACCTCCTAGTCAACCGAAATAGCCACTGCAGGAAACTGTAGAAGGAGTCATGCGGAAACTGGGCACAAGAACATGAGAAAAAAAAACTTAACAGATGAGATTTTCCACCACAAAATACATCAACTTAGAGCTAGAAATTAAAATGCTATTTATGGACTGTTTGAGACCTCAGGACACATACACACACACCAAAAAACCTTACTTCTGATGATTTATGATAAAAATTGTCTGCTGCATATTTCACCTAGGAGTGAGGTTGAGGATGGAAAACTGGATCCCGCTGAACAGAAAGTTTATGAAGATGAGAAAGATTACTAAGTTGGTGTCAGAAGCATTCATAGTAGCAAAGTGTTGAAGCTGCAAAGGATTTATTTTCGAATAAGAAGTACTGAGAGTGTCATGGCTAGAGAAGAGAGAGCAAGAATTCTTTATCTTCAAAGATGTAGAATGGAAAAACTCTGGGTAGATGTCTGGCGTCTTCCCTCCAGCAGAGAGACTGGAGAGTGCAGAATGTCTCTGAGAAAGTTGGTGAACTCAGACTTCTGAAGCAAGGAATTTCCCTTTGTTCTTTGAAGTTTAGAGGTATGCAGGGGAGATTTTAGAGGAGATAACCTCGCAAACTACTGTTAATAGAAAGCAAGTACTCCTACACAGGAGGAAATGGGGTCCACATTGTGTCCAATGAGAACAAGCAACATTTCCACCTCATCCAAAACATTGGAATTCTGACGGTGAAGGATTCGCTGGAATGAGAGGACATCCGTCTGCAGAACAACACCTGCACACGCTTCTTTCAAGATATTCTTTGAAAATCCATTGCAGCTGATTCAAGGGGCTGTGGACGTTTGTGCTGCTGTAGATATTGAATTGGTTCTTAACTTCGGATTGCTCTAGGAGAGGACATACAACAACTGGAGATCTCCTTGTGAAATAGAAACCATCCCATGCTTGAAAATGCCTCAGTTGTCTCTCTGACTTCTGGAAGATACAATGGTCAAGACATAAGTAATGCTTGCTACATTTGCCCATAGCTCCCATCTTTGCTAAGCACATTTAACAGGAGGTTTGTATAGGATGCCTTCTGGATGTTTCACACTGGCTAGGATTATTAGTGCCAAACCAAATGTCTCGATAATCAGAATGGCAGAGAACAAGTTGCGAGCAGCCCTGAGGAGAAGGACTTGCTTGTATTGCTGGATGAGAAGCTCAACATGAGCAGGCAATGTGTACTTGCAGCTCAGAAAGCCAACTGCCTCCTAGGCTGCATCAAAAGAAGCAGATTGAGGGAGGTGACTCTTCCCCCTATGTTCTGCTCTCATGAGACCCCACCTGGAGTACTGCGTCTGGGTATGGAGCCCTCACCATAAGAAGGACGTGGACCAGTTGGAGCAAGTCCAGAGGATGCCACAAAGATGATCAGAGGGCTGGAGCACCTCTCCTACGAGGACAGGCTGGGAGATCTGGGACTGTTCAGCCTGCAGAAAAGAATGCTCCGGGGAGACCTTATAGTGGCCTTCCAGTACCTAAAGGGGGCTGATAAGATGGGAGATCTGGGACTGTTCAGCCTGCAGAAAAGAATGCTCCGGGGAGACCTTATAGTGGCCTTCCAGTACCTAAAGGGGGCTGATAAGATGGGGAGAGACTGTTCAGCAGGGCTTGTTGTGATGAAACAAGGGGGATGGTTTTAAACTAGGAGGAGGTAGATTTAGAACAGATATAAGGAAGACATTCTTTATGCTGAGCGTGCTGAAACACTGGCACAGGTTGCCCAGAGAGGTTTCCCATCCCTGGAAACTTTCAAGACCAGATCGGACACGGCTCTCAGCAACCTGATCTGGTTGGAGATGTCCTTGCTCCTTGCAGGGGAGACGGACTAGACGGCCTTTAAAGGTCCCTTCCAATCCAAACCATTCTGTGATTCTATAAGTGCTAAGAAAGTGCTTTTGTTTCCCAAAGACTTCAGGTGGGACGCGTGATCTATAATTTGCCGTAGTAATAGGTGAAACCTAACGAAGGCGGTGCATGCTGAGGCTGTAGAGCAGCCGCCCCTCTGCAGTTCCCGCATTGCCCGCCCAGTGCCGCTGTTGGCCAGCGCTGCGCGTGAAGGGCTGCTACTGGGCGGGGAGTTCCCGAGCAGGGAGAGACCAGTGAGCACCAGTCGGATGCTGCATGGCTGACATTAGGTGAGAGCCCAGCCGAAATGTCCTCTTTCATAAGCCTTTCCGAGGGCTGCGCTGGGAATTGCCGCGAGAACGGTCTGGAAACGCCAGGAGCACAAGGGAGGACCCCGGGATGCAAAGGAGGGAAACGATCTGCCAGATTCATCCCTGGGGGCTTTGGGAGGATTTTGCCGCATTTCTGGCGTGACTCAGGCAGAGTCCATTGGTTGGTAAGCACCGACTTAATGCCGCGAGGAAAAAAAAAAAAAAAAAGTTTATATTTAATAGAATGATGTTAACTGGACCGAATGCAGACAGAGGGAGGAGGCCGGTTTATCTCTTGAAAAATGAATCACAAGCCGGACATGTACCAGATGTCCCTGTTATTTCCCAGAAGGCTGGGAACGATTCTCCTGGCTTTCCTCACGTTTGCATCCAGCGGAGAGCTCAGGGCAGCAGTTCCGCGGCAGAGCTGAGAATTCAGGCGCTGAGGGCTAGAGGAGAGAGAAGAAATCCCTCCTGGGAGCTGGCTGGGAATGCGAGGATAGGAACGCTGCTCCCTCTTTGTACTCGGGCTTGGAAACCACAGCGACTCGGGGAAGCATCGGTGGTTTTGATCTGCAGACAACTGCTCTTCCCGAGCCCCGCTGTCTGCAGGCTGTGCTGGAGGTGGGTGGGCTCCAGGGATGGGGAAGAAGCCTTTATCCAAGGGTAGGGGAGAACAAAACGCTGCCTGGGCGCTCAGAGATTTCACTCTGCGGATCTCAATTCCAAAGCTGGAAGACCAAGAAGGGGATTTTGAAAACTGAAGTTGCTCAGGCTGCAGAAGTGCGGGGAAAATCCTCTTTAAGGAACATTGCGTTCTGAAATAAGAAGATATACCAGGAACTGAACAGGATATGTTGCTGTAGCTCTTTTGTAGCGTTGATGTAAATTTCCAAGTAAAGCGGAAACCGGTTTTCGGTAATTTCAAGCTACCTTCTTAGGATACAGAAGTCATCTCTAAACCATAGCAATAGCTAAGATTCCTTATTCTGTCCTAAAACAGAGCATGCCTTCGTCTGGCTGTATACATACTACTTTTTTCCACATATACGCATCCATTTTATGGTTGCTACGCAACGGGAAACACCAGCATTGGCTATCCAGTGGTACACGGTAAGTGACCCTCTTTATTTTGCATTTCTCTAAAATCTGAAAGAACATGAGCTTCACTCGAAGAGCAGCGTCTCCTGATGTGCAAGGATACTATGATAACCAACAGCTCCGTTGAGGATCACAGCTCTTCTCGCACACTTCCACACCTGAAACTGAAGGACACCGTTTTCCTCCTGAAATCAGGGGAGTGAAAATTAGCAGGTTACAGCAGTCGTGGTGAGAAACCTCTGTGGAAGCTCTTCTCAGCTTGTATCTGTTCCCTGCTGCATAGCGGTGCCGAAGGTCAAATTATGGAGAAGTAAATATTCCTCTCCCGGAGGTGCCAAGAGCTGAGCAGGAACACCGGCAAGGGCACAAAGCAAATGGATTCTAGGTGTCTTTGTTATTTTTGCATGGCACGAATGAGGAGAGAAGCCACTTTCCCAGGTACTGCTGTACTTGATCTCTGGTTGGTTTTGCATCAAGTTTTTCTGTTGGTGATGATGGTAGAAACTCGAGAGACGGCCACATCCCTGAAAGGGAAGAAAGGAAGAAATAGCTGACCTGGCCGTTGATGTAAATTAGCCTTCAAAGTCCTACCATGCTTCTGAGTCAAACGGCGATAAGAGGAAATGAAAAAAAAAAAAAAAAAAAAAAAAAAAGCATGGCTCCTTTTATAGTAAAGGCTGAATTAAAATTGCTTGAACCAACATTAAGTATTGCAAGCTATATTTTTTTTTCTCCTCCATGTTTTTATTCTGTAAGAGAGAGGAAGACGGAGGTGGCTGTGCGTATCTCCAGTGTGTTGCGTGTGCGTTGGCCAGCAGTGAGTGCCTGACCTTGGGTTTTTATCTGGTTTCCAGCCGTATATCCTTACACAGGTACAGAAGTTCAGGTTTAGCCTCTGAGTACAGACATCTTTAAAGTATAGGGACATTTTTTCACGAATGCAACACACCTTGCCGTGGGTGAGAGGGAGGATACTCCTGTCAGTTAAGGAGAAAAACTCTTTTCACACAGAAAAGCGTTAAAGCTGCCTGTCTTTTGGGCGAGATGTGATACAAGGTGTGAAGAAAACAACATTAGGATGATGTGTCCTAGGGCAGCATTGTCATTCCAGGGTGAGGGTGAGGGTGAGCTCGGGGGAGGGTGACGCCTTCGCATTAATTTGCACTGCACCTTTTGGCTTTGATTTGGCACGGAGAGTGCAGACTCAAGCAGCAAAGTCCAAACCAGCAGCTCGGCCCAGAATGAGAACGCAGAGGAAATATTCCCCCTCGCGACGCTGGGTGGGGATGTTGGCCACGGACCGGCGGGTTCCTCCGCCCTCACTGGCTTTGCAGGCACAGGGAGAAAAAAAAAAAAACCCACAAAACCCCGGTGTGAGCTGCTCGGAGAAGGCGGAGGGACACAAAGTCGGGGTGTTCAGGAATTTTCCGACCCCCCCCGTTAGCCCGGGATTCCTGACAAACACCGCTCTGCCTCGGACTCTGCTTAAAAATGCCGGGAATCCCGGAGGCTGGTGGATGGCTTTTCTGGAGAGTAACGGCGTGCGGGAAACGGAACGGAGACAGCAAGAGGCAAGTGATCTTGTTTATTCTGTGCGTTTGCGTGTGTCAGAGCGGGGCCGAAACCCTCCGCTATTCTCTGGCGGAGGAAATGGAGAGGGATGCCTTTGTCGCCAATATTGCGAACGACCTGGGGGTTGCTCCGAGCCAGTTGGCGGCTCGCAAGGCCCGCGTTGTGTCCGAGGGGAACGAGCAGCTTTTCCGCCTCCATCAAAACACCGGAGTTCTGACGGCAAAGGAGCCGCTGGACCGAGAGGAGATCTGTCCGCAGAGCGACGCCTGCACGCTCTTCTTTAAGATATTCTTTGAAAATCCGTTGCAGCTGATCCGAGGGGAGGTGGAGGTTCGTGATGTGAACGACAACTCTCCTGTGTTCTCGGAGAAGGAGATGGTTTTAGAGATTCCCGAAACGACATCTCCCGGGTCTCGTTTCCCTCTGGAAAGTGCCTGGGATAAAGACGTGGGCAGCAACGGTTTGCAGAAATACAGCCTCGAGTCCAATTCGCATTTCTCCCTCGCTCTCGAAACAGGGAAAGATGGAGTTAAATACGCGGAGCTCGTCCTAGACCGGCAGCTGGACCGCGAAGAGCAGCGAGAGCTGAATCTACTCCTCACCGCCACCGACGGGGGCTCGCCGCCCAGGTCGGGCACTGCTCAAATCCGGATCGTGGTGCTGGATGCCAATGACAACATCCCGGTGTTCCGTCGGGAGGTCTACGAGGTGCGCCTGGCCGAGAATAGCCCCCCGGAGCAGTTGGTGGTAAGAGTCGCGGCCGTGGATCCCGACGAAGGGTCCAACGGGAAGGTGCGGTACACCTTCACGCAGACTTCGGAGCGATCCCGGCAGCTCTTCGAGCTGAACCCTGCCACGGGAGAGATCCGGGTGGCGGGCAACCTGGACTTCGAGGAAGCGAAAAACCACGAGATGGTAGTGAGAGCCACCGACGGCGGGGGGCTGTCTGCTCATTGCAAAGTGCAGGTGGAGATCCTGGACATGAACGACAACGTCCCGGAGATAGCGCTCACGTCCCTCACCGCCTCCATCCCCGAGGACTCCCCAGCCCGGACCGTGGTGGCCTTGTTCAGTGTGCGGGACAGGGACTCCGGGGACAACGGCAGGACGGAGTGCTCGATCGACGGGGACTTGCCCTTCAGTCTCACCCCTACTTTTGATAACTACTACGAACTGAGAACAAACGCGGCGCTGGACAGGGAGAAGACGGCAGAGTATAACATCACCATCACAGCCACGGACTGGGGCACGCCGCGACTGAGCTCTCGGGAAAGCATCTGCGTGCAGATATGGGACGTGAACGACAATGTCCCAGAGTTCAGCCAGGAGGTTTACACCATGTCAGTCAAGGAGAACAACAGCCCCATGTTTCGAATCGGCCACGTGAACGCCACGGACGCCGACGCGGGCAAAAACGCCCGCGTTACCTATGCGCTGGTGCAGCAGGAGGGCAAGGGGCAGCCTGAGGTGTCGATCAACTCTGAAAACGGTGCTGTTTATATCCTCCGCCCGCTGGACTACGAGGAGGTGCGCGCCTTCGAGGTGGCCGTGCGCGCTGCCGACGGCGGCTCGCCGCCGCTCAGCGCCCGGGCGGTGCTGCGCGTGATGGTGCAGGACGAGAATGACAACGCTCCCGTTGTGCTGCACCCGCCCCACGATGGCATCTCCGCGGTGGGCGAGCTGGTGCCGCGCTGGGCGCCGGCAGGCTACCTGGTGGCCAAGGTGGTGGCGGTGGACGCGGACGCGGGGCAGAACGCGTGGCTGTCGTACGAGCTGGCCAAGGCGACTGAGCCGGGGCTGTTCCGCGTGGGGCTGCACAGCGGCGAGGTGCGCACGGCGCGGGCCGTGGCGGAAAGGGACGCGCCCCGGCAGAAGCTTGTTGTGCTGGTGCGGGACAGCGGGCAGCCGCCGCGCTCCTCCACCGCCACCCTGGCCATCGCGCTGGTGGGCGGCTTCTCCGATGCCCATTTGCAGCGGAGCGAGGAGGCAGCGGCCGCCGATCCCGACGGGCCTCTGACCCTCTACCTCATCGTCTGCCTGGCCTGCGTGTCGGCCCTGTTCCTGGCCACCGCCCTGGCCGCCGTGGTGGTGAAGGTCCGACGGGCCAGGCGGAGCGAGGCGGAGACCTTACCCACGTTCCCGAAGGTTGCCACGGAGAGCGACGCCGGCTCCCTGCCCCGCAGCTATGTTTACGACGTCTGCTTCGCCGCCGGCACCGTTAACAGCGAGTTTCGGTTCCTCAGACCCCTCTTGCCCTGCTTCCCCGCCGGGCTGCCCCCCGGGCCGGGCGAACAGCGGAATTCGGTGTGCTCGCAAGAGGCGGCCAGGCTCGGGGAAGAAGGCGACTGGGCTGCACAGGTGAGGGGCCGGGCCTAGGCGATGCAGGGAGAGGGGAGGGAGCAGTGCGGGGTGGACGGGAAGGGGGAAGTACTCCAACCCAAGTGCTCCCCAAAACCGCAGCTGTGGGGATAAGGGTGCAAAGGGGTGTTGCATCACTGACGGCGTCCCCTGCACTGCTGTTAGGAGCTGGTGCTTGGCGCTGCCAAGTGTCTCGGAAGAGACAAGGACCCATCTTGATACATCAACGTTAAGCTACATTGCTTGTAGGAAAGGGGTTTTATTTTGGGCTTTTACCAGCTTAAATTATACCCTCAGACTCATAGGAGGTTCACCTTTGTAACAGAGTGGAGGATAGTTTCCAGCTTTAGGTTGTTCCTGCTCAGGTCAGAGGCCCACCTCCTGGTTCAATCTCCTCTTTGGCTCTGGGTAAAGAAGAGTGGTGGCACAAACGCAACAGTGTAAGATTCTCGCTGATGCCTGCTTACCTTCAATGCCCCAACTCGCTGTTCTTTGCAGGGCAGAGCTCCCCTCTCCGAAGACACGGGACCCAGGCCTGCAGAAGCGGCTCATACTGCAAGCAGGGGGATGGAGCCAAACGTCAATTCTGATCAAAACCCTTGGCTCACCCATCAGTAAGTGAGGAGAAAGACAAGCACGTCTGTCCTCACGGGCTAATATCCTCACAGGAAAAGGAGAACAAAGAGACCAGACAGCCACCAAAAAGTACCAGGGAGGTACAAGGCTTCTCTATGAGAGAGAAAAACCTTTCGCCTCTTGAGCAGTGCTTCATTCGTGTAGGTATTTTGTAATTGTGATATGGATGGAGAAGGAGGACTGTGTTGCATGTTGATTACACCGAGACTTGATGTACAATTGTCAGTGCTACTGCTTCTAAATGTTAAGGGAAATCCTGAAAACTGGAAGCAGATCTTCAAGATAACTTGTCCCACACAGTGTTTTCCGATTTTTTTTTTTTTTTCTTATGAAGAGGGCTCTGTAATATTGTCTTAATTTTCTGCAGTCTGTTCAATACCAGGCCAAACAGATATTGAACAAAATTAAGAGGTGTTTGCAAAGGAATTCCTTAATAACAAGCAGAAGCTGGTTACATTAGAAACGGCCGATATTGGCACACTGAGCATATTTGGCCAGGAGCTCACAAGTTCTCCATACCGTAAAGAGTGCGCTTTGCAATGTATTGATTTCTTTTTCATAACCTAATGTTGAAATGAACATTTCAAGATTTTTTAGTGTAAAGTAGTAGAGAATTAAATTTACTGTTTGTGGTTTAAGGCACCGTAGAATATAGGGCGTTAAGAAGCTTTCTGTTTTCTTTGCCTTTCGTTAGTTGGTAATGATCTATAAAGTAATGTGATCCTTCCTGTAGCTCACACCTATTTAAGAGTCAAATGTTTGATGACAGAAACCAATAAAATCTACTTGGAACTCCCTCGGGTGAGTGTGCTATCTCGAAGATCCCTTTGTCACAGTCATCGCCGAGGAAACGGCCAGCCCAAGAGCAGGATTTCGGGAACAAATCCATACCTTCGGAGTGGATTTTACGCAGGGGGAATCGGAGTGACCTGGAAGTAGGCCATTCTCAGAAGCCGGAGCAAGACGGAGGGGGATTTTTTAAGCCAAGCTGAGACGTGAGAGACCCCAGCCTCTTCACGTGGGCTCCCAGCCTGAGAGGTCGCGAATCAAGGGAACGATCTCTGACCGTTCCAGAAACCGGACTGACAATTATTACTGGAAAATCAGGCTAAACACCTGTAACAATGCACAGGTTTGGGTGGGGTTTGGGTTTTTTTTTTGTTTTTTTTTTTTTGTTTTGGGTTGTTTTGTTTGATTTATTTTTTATTTTTTTTTTTAGCTAAACAGCCTAAAAGTAGTTCATTCACTGTGCATAAGCGGTTCAAGCCGTTGTAGAGAGGAAAATTAGAAAAAAAACCCAACTTTAAATAAACCTCGTTTTCAAATAAAAGGCAAACAGAAGCACTGTTCGTTGAAGTGGTGGGTGAGGAATTACTGGCTCAATAGGCTCGGCTTGCTACTGAAGGAGAAAAACAGCTGAACCAACACACCGGGGATTTGGTGGTGCGAGAGCAGGTGGACCGGGAGGAGCCGCGCGGGCAGAGCGAGCTTTGCCTGGTGCTGGAGAGCCCACTGCAGTCCTGCCGAGCTGAGGTAAGACAGAAATGATCATGCTTCTGGGCTCTTAAATAAAGAAATAGTTTTAAAGATCCCGGAAACTGCAATGCCGGAGGCTCGACTTCTTTTGTTGGAAAACGTTCAGCATCCAGACATGGGGAACAACAATCTTCAGCACGGCACTTATCAGCTCGAACGATTATTTCGAGATCCACACCGGAGGCCGAGTGATGGTAGGAGGTACGGAGAGCTGGTGTTGGACGGAGCCCTGGACTGGGAGCAGAAGTGGCTTCCAGCACCACAGCTGTAGATGGTGGGTCTCCACCGCGCTCTGGTACAGCTTTAATCCGCGTGGTGGTTCTGGATATAAATGACAGCTTCTCGATATTCACACGTAGGCTGTATAAAGTCCAAGTCTTAGAAAATAGCCCCGAGAATACCCCAGTGATCCTGGTGTCTGCTAGTGATTTGGACTCAGAAACGAACAGGGAAATAGCCTATTCCATGGTTCAAAATTCAGAGGAAAATAACCAGGCGTTTAAAATAAATTCAAAGAGAGGGCAGATTAGGCTGAAAAAGCCGGTGGATTATGAAGAAACAAAGACCTGCCAGATAGCCGTCCAGGTCACAGAGGGAGAGGGCTTGTCCACGCACTGCAAAGTGGAGGTGCAGGAAGTGGACGCGAACGGCAACGTCCCCGAAGTGACCATCACCTCCCTCACCTGCACCCTCTTGGAAAACGCTCCGCCGAACACCGTGGCGGTCCTGTTCACCGTGAGGGACAGGGACAAGGGATAATGGCAGGACGAGCTGTGAGGTGTCGGGCGAGTAGCCCTTCACCACTGCGCGGCTGGTTGGTGACATCGGAGGCGCTGGACAGGGAGCAGGCTGCCGTCTACAACGTGATGGTGCCGGCGCGTGACAAGAGGGATCCCCCACGCTCTCGGCATGCAAA
>WHYT01017121.1:34988-50011 GCA_009806455.1 Tetrax tetrax | reverse complement strand
GGTGGCTGTTGATGCTGACTCAGGGCAGAACTCGTGGCTCTCGTACCACCTGCTGAAGGCCACCGACCCCGGTCTGTTTGTGGTGGGTACTCAAAGTGGGGAGCTGCGTCTGAGGAGGCCAGTGACAGAGAGAGACGCTGTGAAGCAGAAGCTTGTTGTCCTGGTGCGAGACAACGGGCAGCCACCACAGTCAGCCACCGTGGCCCTGAGCGCACTCCTGCTGAATGACTTCTCAGACGTGCGCCTCCCGCAGAACAGCCTGGTCATGGAGGATGAGGGTGGCTCCCTGACAACCTATTTAATTGTTTCATTGGTCTTTGTCTCCCTCCTCTTCCTTGCATCCATGGTAGCCTTCATCGCTTTCAAGGTGTGCAAGAGAAAAGAGCTGAAAAGCGAGCACATGCTTTATGGCACCAGCCACTTGCAGAGCAGCCTGGCGGATGCGGCCACTGCGGGGACCCTGCCCCACGCCTATTGCTATGAGGTCAGCCTCACAACGGGCTCGGGCAAGAGTGAGTTCAAGTTCCTGAAGCCCATCCTCCCCAGCCTGCCACCACAGCACTGTGCGCCTGGAGAGGCTATCAACGATGAACAGGATTTCCCTTGTGGCGTTATCACTGCAGAGGACATGGCACTGGGCAACCCAGGGAGGCTCTCTTCAGAACAGTTCAATAGTCTTTCCTTGAACTAGCATGGAGTCAGCACAGCCAGAGGCTTCATTCCTCATGATAGGAAGGGATCTGTGCTGCAACATGTGGCAACGGTTCCTCCAGAATAAATCTGCATTTGTAATTGATGTCACCAATTTCCTTCAAATTATGACTAACATAAGAATAATTATCTGTTCCTCAAAAAAACAAACAAATAAATGAAGAGCTCCCTCACTCAGTAAATAAAGTTACAATATTTTATGCAATGCTTCAAGAGTTTCATTAGTTCCTGGGTCCCCAGCTAAGTCCTACTCTCACTTGCCCTCCAGCAAGACCTTGAACCTCTTTTTCTGTACTGTATTTATTTCAATTGCAAGGTCAAGCAGACAAATTACATACTCGCTGAAATACCCGCAGCCCTCCTCCCATGTTCAGGAAAGCGTGGAAATTGTGAGTACTGTGTTGCCATGTGGTGCAAGCACAAGGCTTGCTCTTTTCTGGGTTCTGGGTGTCTCAGACTGAGATGTGTGGCCTCAGTGTGTTTTGCTCTCTGGTCACTATATCTGTTTGTGCAGAAATCTTTTTTTGGCCCATATGAGGGTGTCGGGCAGGCTGTGTCCTTGGGATTGCTTTGCAAATGTAGCAGCACAAGTGGTGTTGAGACAGACTGTAACAGAATTGTGAAACCGTGTTCATTGTCTTTGGGTCGTTTATATGAAAACTCCACAAGTTTCTTCGAAGGACTTTGTTTGAAGGTAGCATGAAGATGAAGGTGGAAAATGGCTGTTGAGTTTGGTGTCATCTTTGTTGTTCTTGACTTCAGAGGCTTCTTGATTCAAGTGAAAAGCTGTCCTGCTAGGATTTTCTGTATTTGTGTTAGAGCATTTGCATTCTCCTTTTTACCCTTTCTCCTTCTACTCTGCAAATTGTCTTTGAGCAATGTCCTGCCTCTTTCTCTGGAGGAGGACAGTCATCCATGTTTTATAAGCGATAAGCTGAATGAAGGCACTGTGTCAGGGAATATTTGGAAAGCCTCATACTGTGTTTTGCTGCAGTGATACAGTGTACCATTGTGAACTGGGATGCCCTTGTGTGTTAAAGTGAAATAAAGAGACCACTTGTGTGGAGACAGTCTTTGTAGAGATGTTCTTTCTTGGAAAGCTCTGCCAAAGTTTTCACACGGCTTAGAGTTTTTTTGCTCATTTTGCCCCTTGCCTACAAAGCAGTAAGGTGGGGGAAGGGACCTTTCCAACTCTCCCAGCAGCTGCAGAAAGCAACTGTGAAGTGTTCCAGGACAAAGTTTTTTGATTCTAAAAGTTTTGGTGGATGGATAAAACAAGGACAGCATACATATTCATTTGGGGAATTATATGGGGGAGCCCCAGGAGACAGACAATTGGTGGTTGAAAACTTCTACCAGAGAGAGGGTTCACTCTCAGGAACTGAAGAGAACTGCTGCTCTGCCTTCCACAAATGCTCCGATAAACGGTAAGTGTTGAGGATGGGCTCATTTAGTGATGCTGACTAGAAGACCGTTGTACATCAAGAATTGAGTGATCCACAGTCCTATTAATGTGGGAAGGCACAGTCCTGTGGTGTGCTGTGCTATCCTGTGTTGTGCTGCATCAATCCTCGTCAGAGAGGATGAACTCAGCTCATTGTAACCGAGGAGCCTTCATGCAGCTCCCACTTGCTACTGATGAGAACCTGCATGCAAGAAGTCCACATATGAACATCTTTTACAGTGACAGTAAAAATAATGAGTAGAATTGCTTCATTGCAGGAAGGTCCTATAATGTCTTGTTACTGGTGTCTACGTGACATAATGTGAGTGGCTGGACTCCTGTGTGAGGATCATCTGCTCACCGTTCTCCACGTCTAAAGGGACCTAAGATTATCTTTGCTCACCTCTTCCAATAATCTGAGCTATAACCGACAGAGTTGTGAATGACATCTGTTGTAGTTTAGCCCTGACCCCTTATTCCATGCCATCTACATTGTGCCCAGATCCTACACTTTCCAGTTAATAATCAACTTTTTCTTTCTTTGATCTACTTATATACATACACACACAGAGATGTAACTCTCTTAGTCTATGGCCCATCCCTCCAAAATGTCTGTTGAGTTTATCCAGTCCATAATTTTGGACTCCATCCATCATAACAGTCTCTCAGTGTAGGACAGACAATGGGAATCTTAGAGCTATTACAATCATCATTTGTTAGAAGTCAACCTAGCATGTTTGGGGTAATTAAGAAGAGCGGCAGAACAATGGTAGGTCCCAAACACCACCTGTAGAAAATATGCCCTGAGCCATCACTTTGGAGCCAGAAAAATCAAGGACAACGCAACCTTGTTCTCAAGACCATATATGGAGATTTTAAGGACAGGTTTGACCAGCAAATTCAAGAACAGGGCGCTCTGATGACCCCCAAGACCGCCAGAAGACCCTCGACTCAGTAGACTGAGCATGCGCAAGTGGGTGGAGGAATACTATGATGACTTCCAGGAAAGTTAATGTTTATATATAATATTTCTTGGAAATCTAGTGAATATGTATAACAAGTGTGTATTTAACCTGTGCTGTTGGATCGAACAGGTGCACACACTAGGTGGAGTGATCCCCCATGCACCCAGTGCTACAATAAAGGAGTGCCCACTTCTTAACTTCTCATTGCTGTTAAGGAGTTTTATTCTGGATTTCGGTAACAGTTTTTGTGACCCAGATGGGACCTTGCGAGTGAGACTGGACAAGGTCTAGTGTTGATCAAACTCTGGCCGGCACCGAGGGATTCTCGGGGAGACCCATCACTCTCTACTCACAAAGCTCCTCGCAATGTTCCCTGGAGAAAAGGGTAAGGCACTTCTTCTTTGAAGTTTGGTTTGGATAGCCTGCCCATAAGGCGTGGCAAAATCTGCACAGATTTGGGGCTCAGAGAGTATCTGTTTGGCTTGGGAGCCTAGGCATCTGCCCGTAAGTCATAAATTGAAAGCTATTGCTGGGTTGGACATTTGTGTATTTGGGACAATTGTCATTTGCATTTATCTGATATTTGGCATTTGGTATTTGGTATTTGATACTTAGTATTTGAAACTTGAAATTTGGTAATTGACATTTGGTAAATGACATTTGGGTTTTTTTTAATATTTGGCACATGATATTTGACACTTGATATATTTGATTTATAAATATAATGGCATTGTCTAAATTGTTTAAGAGTAAGAGTATGGAAAGTATTGGTAAGATTTGTACATAGCTTAGAAAGGGGCCCCAGGGTGTTTTAGAAGTGATTTACAAGCTGGTAATTGTTGCTTCAATGCTGGTAATTGTTGCTTCAATGCTGTTTGTTTTTTTTGTTGTTTTTTTTTTTTTTTGAAGTCTGTATGCATGTGTGGTGTACGGGACTTGAATGTTATACAGTATTGCATTTGGGGTTTTACACTTTTCTCTGTGATGGGATTGACTTTGTCTGTAGAACAGTATTATTGTCTTTTTGGTGCCAAAACCTCTTTTGTAAAATACGAGAAAACACATATCTTCTATGTCTACCTCAATGGGAGGGGAAATATTAATGAAGTCTCCATTGGTATGTGTTCTTAAACATTGGGAGAATATAAGGGGAGACCCAATGACTAGGAAAAAAAATTGATACAATATTTTACAGTTGATGTTATCTTGTAGAAGGGAAGGAAAGTGAGATGTGGTCCCCTATGTTGATTTGTTCTCTACTTTGAGAAGTCATCCCGAGTGGCAGAAAGATTGCGGATATGTCCCCAAAGATCCAATGGTTTTGGCATTAAAAAAAAAAAAAAAAAAAGAAAAAAATGGAAAAAGGTTGAAAAGATCTTTTTTGGCTTGTAGTATAGAAAGTGGTGTTTAAAATGTGGAACTGAAGAGGAAGACATAGAATTCATGTGTTAAATTTCTGTGTTATCTTTATGTGTTGTCTGTAAGTGTTGATTCAGGTTTAACAAAAGAAACAGTAGAAAAAGGGGGCAGAACACTGAACCCCTGGTGGGAGCTGTAGAGTGGGTCGGGATTCAGTCCTATTGCAGGGAGAACTGGAAGCCAACAGGAGCAGACAGAACAAGGAGCGGCTCAAGCCCTGCCCCCAACTTTGACAAGCAGTAGGAGAACAAAGCGGGGATGAGGTCGGAGGTGTGGTAGAGGAATGGATAAAATAACTGCAATAGGAGAGAGATTGGGAAAATCAGTGTGCAAAGTGTAAAGAAGGGTGGCATTGGAAAAATGAATGTCCTTATTCTGAAGAAGCAACAAAAAACTGGCAGCAGAACAGATACCTTTGTCAGAGGTGCAAAGAGGACTGGGGGAGAATTCCCCAGCAGAACCCCTGGTTACAATCCAGCTGGGGACCCAAACCATGGATTTTCTATTTTGATACTGGAGTTACCTTTTAAGTACTTGTAGAAGAAAATTGAGTAAAAAGCATGTAGACAAAATTGGTGCCACAGGGAAAGTGAAAATAATTTTTTCTTTCAATCCTTAACTTTAAGGTGGATAAACAATGGGGAATTGGCCAATTTTTATATATACCAGAGTGTCCTGTTGCCTTGTTGGGGAGAGATTTATTGAGCAAATTGAAAGCACACATTAGTTTTTAAAACTGTGAAATTCAATTAAATATTCCTGAATCAAAAGCCATAGAGGCAAGAATTTTTATGTTACAGACAACTTCAGAGCCATATGAAATCCCCCAAGAAGTGGACAATGCAGTAACTCCTTTGGTGTGGGCTGGTGAAGTTCCCAGACATTCAAAAGCAGCAGAACCGGTAAAGATTTTTCTGAAGGAAAGCACCAAACCAGTAAGAAAAAAACAGTACCCTTTAAAATTAGAAGCTAGAAGAGGTCTTGAGAAAATAATTGATTTTTTTTTTAAAATATTGACTATTAGTCGAATGTGAATCAGAATTCAATACTCCCATTTTACCTGTGAAAAAGCCAGAAAGTGAGGAATATAGGTTAGTACAACATTTTTGTAGCAATACATTTAATAGTTCAAGATATTCACCCCTGTAGTGGCAAACGTGTATACCTTGTTGATAGCTTTAAAAGAAAATTACAAGTGGTTCACTGTATTGGACTTGAAGGATGCCTTTTTCTGTATTCCCCTTGACAAAAATAGTCAGGCGTATTTTGCCTTTGAATGGGAAAATCCCACAATGGGTCAGAAAACTCAGCTCACATGGACAGCACTACCTCAAGGATTTAAAAATAGCTCAATGATCTTTGGAAATCAATTGGCTAAGGAATTAGAAACATGCAAAATAATTTATCCTGAAAGACTGGTGTTGCAATATATAGATGACATTTTAATAGCCACAGAAACCAGAGAAGAATATTTCAACTTGGCTACTAACTGGCTAAATTTCTTGGGCTGAAGTGGTAGCAGATTTTCCAAGAAGAAAGCACAGATTGGAAAAGAGACTATCATGTATTTGGGATTTGAAATCACACAGGGACAAAGATGACTTGGAAATGAGATAAAAGAGGCAATTTGCCAAATGCCGGAGCCAAAAGGAGCTAAGGAGCTGCAAACATTTCTGGGAATGGCTGGCTGGTGTTACCTGTGGATTAAAGGAATAAAAGGAGGGACCCCTTGTGTGGGGACCTGAAGTTCGAAAGGCATTCCAGAATGTAGAGGTAGCTCTGATGTCCACACCTGCTCTAGGGTTACCTGATTTAACCAAACCCTTTGAACTGTTTGTGCATGAAAGGCAACACTTGGCTCTCAGAAGAATCCTTTCTCAGAAAAGTGGAGAATGAAGAAGACTTGTTGGTTATTTCTCCAAACAATTGGACAATGTTAGCCAAGGATGACCAGGTCGTCTACGAGCTGTAGCAGCAACTGTCCTCCTGATTTAAGAAGCTCGTAAGCTGACAACGGGACAGCCAAGAACAGTTTATGTACCGCATATGGTACTTTCTGTTCTGGAACAGAAAGCAGGACACTGGTTATCCCCAAGCAGGATGCTCAAACATCAAATTGTCCTGTTGGAACAAGATGATGTCAAATTGAAAACAACTAAAACAATAAATCCCGTCATCTTCACAAGTTTATTCCCGCAGAAGTAACAGAAGAGTGAACATATACCTGACCCAGAATTCGAGATAGGTACTGATGGAAGCAGCTTTGTGAGAAACAGAAGAAGTTTGGCTGGATATGCAATAACAATAACAAACTCTGTTATTGGTGCAAAGCTGCTCCCAGTGAACACCTCAACACAAAAGGCTGCATTGATAACTAGCCCTCATAAAAGCCCTAAAATGGACAGAAGATAAAAAGTTAATATATGGACTGATTTAAAGTATGCTTTTGGAGTAGTACATGCCCATCGAGCCACATGGAAAGAAAGAGGAATGCTGACAGCACAAGGAACATTCATTAAGCACTGAGAAGAAATTCTGCAATTGTTCCAAGCGGTGCAGAAACCCAAAGAAGTTGCAATTATGCATTGCAAAGCCCAACAATTTGGGAATTCCCCAGTGAACTCTAGAAATAGATTAGCTGATCAAACAGCAAAGGAAGTAGCAGAAAAAGGCATCATGACAATAATACCAGTTAAAAAAAAAATGAAAAAATTTGAACAACAAACCCCAAATTATAGTAAGGTTGATTTGGAATTAGCTAAATCAATTCAAATAAAAATGAAAAATTATGGATGATTACTCCTGAAAATCAAGTTGTGGCCTCACCACAATCAAAGCTAAAAACATCGAGAAATTCATTGGGAAATAGAGGCCATGCTCAGTGATTTAAGAAGACAGGTGATTAGTATTAGGATGATAAAGTTAATAAAATCAGTAACAAAAAGTGTGAAATTTGTTTAATGAATAACCTTAGAAATATTAAATAACCACCCCCAGGAACCACATATAAGGGAAACTTGCCTGAAAATTATTGGCAGATTGATTTTTCAGAATTGCCACAACAGAATGGATATAGATATCTATTGGTATTAGTAGGTATGGCCAAAAGTTGTTTTTTTTTTTTTCCCTGTCGCACCAATAGGCAAGAGAAGTGGCTAAAAATCTGTTAAAAGAAATAATGTCATGGTTTGGAATCACCAAGAGAATGTAATCAAATAGAGGTCCTCATTTTGTAGCTGAAATTATTCAAATATTGAGCAAAATTCTGGGAATTAAATTGAATTTACACACAATCTAATAGATAGGTAAAATTTGTCAGAAAATATCTTTAAAAGGGCCTCATGCTCTTCCTTAAGCACTTCTGAGAATCAAGATTCAATCCAGATCTAAGACTAAAATTAGTCCATATGTTAATGTATGGAAAATCTTACCAGACTCCAACTCTTGTTCAAAACGTGACTGTTACTGGGGATAATGAAATGGAATTGTATTTGATAACCCTTGGAAGAACTCTGAATGCTTTAAAAAGATATGGAACTGCCACAGAGCCTCTTTCTTCAGGTTCCCCAGCTCCCCATTTTCAACCAGATCATGTGTACCTGAAAATTTGGGAATCAGAATCTCTTCAATAAAAATGGAAAGAACCATACCAGGTGCTTCTAGCAACATATACAGCCCCTAAATTTGAAGATATTGATTCTTGGATTCATTATTTGAGAGTCAAGAAGCACTGCCTCCAAAAGAGAAACAATGGATTTCTAAAGAAACATATCATTTAAAGTTAACAGTCTCTCATTTTTAATGAATTAGACAAAATCATATAGAAATAATGAAATCTATCCAAGGAATTTTAGAAGTAATGTTAATAATACTTTTTGTTTTACTGATTATGGAGATTAGTTATAAGTAAATGAGACATTGAAAAAATTAAATAAGTCTCAAAGGGGGGGAATGTTACGTGACATAAATGTTGAAAATTAAATATCAATATGAGGTGATTCGTGCTAACTGTAGAACTGTAGTCATATAGGTTAAATTTTATATGAAATCTATTTGTCCTTAGAGAGAATGGGAATCTTAGAGCTATTACAATATCTCATTTGTTAAAAGTCAACTTAGCATGTTTGGGGTAGTTAAGAAGAGTGGCAGAACAATGGTAGGTCCCAAACACCACCTGTAGAAAATATGCCCTGAGCCATCACTTTGGAGCCAGAAAAATCAAGGACAACGCAACCTTGTTCTCAAGACCATATATGGAGATTTTAAGGACGGGTTTAACCAGCAAATTCGAGAACTGGGTGCTCTGACGACCCCCAGATGACCGCCAGAAGACCCTTGACTCAAAAGACTGAGCATGCGCAAGTGGGTGGAGGAATATTATAATGACTTCCAGGAAAGTTAATGTTTATGTATAATATTTATCGGAAATCAAGTGAATATGTATAACAGGTATGTATTTAACCTGTGCACACGCTAGGTGAAGTGATCCCCCATGCGCCCAGCGTTGCAATAAAGAAGTGCCTGCTTCTTAACTTCTCATTGCTGTTAAGGAGTTTTATTTCGGATTTCGGTAACATCGTGGGCCCATGGAGCTAAAAATAATTCACCCTTATGCTGCCAGTCCAGATCCACCTGAGCCACTTCAATTTTAGCAGCTGATCCACTTACTGGTTGTTTTGATGTTCTTCAGTGGCTTGATTCTTGGGTACGTGGGCATCTACGTGACGTACTTTTACAACCAGCTTCTCTAACCAGGCAGCAACATCTTGCCACAATGCAGCAGCCTGGATGGGTTTGCCTCTACACTGCCAATTGCTCTTCTTCCATTGCTTTAACCACCCCTATAGGGTAACTGACTTGATTCACCTTGGCCTTTAGCAGCTTCTGCAACTCATCTTGTAGGACTCCACACAGCAGCTTTCCACTTCTGATGTTTTCCTACAATACAGCAGGACCCATCAGTAAATAGGGCACACTGCTTCTCATTTTCTGGGAGGTTGTTCAGCAAGCATCACCTCTTCCTCTGGTGGCTTTCGAAAATCTTTGCCTTCCTGCCAGTCTGTGATTACTTCTAATATGCCTGGGTGATTGGGGTTTCCTATTTTAGCCTGCTTCGTGAGCAGTGAAACCCATTTGCTCCATGTAGCATCCATTGCATGATGCATAGAGGGGACCCTTCCTTTGAACATCCAGCCCAGCACCGGCAGTCAGGGTGCCAGGAGTAGTTGTGTTTCTGTACCAACCACTTCCAAAGCAGCTCGACCTCCTTCATATGCTGACAGTATTTCTTTTTCAGTTGGAGTATAGCAGGCCTCAGATCCTCTATATTCCCAGCTCCAAAACCCAAGGGGTTGACCTCGGATTTCCCCTTGTGCTTTCTGCCAGAGACTCCAGGTAGGGCCATTCTCCCCAGCTGCAGTGTAGAGCACATTTTTTACCTCTTACCCTGTCTGGACTGGCCCAAGAGCTACGACATGAACAATCTCCTGTTTAATTTGTTCAAAGGCTTGCTGTTGTTTAGGGCCCCATTTAAAACCGTTCCTCTTTCGGGTGACTTTATACAGAGGGCTTACAATCATACTATAATTTGGGATATGCATCCTCCAAAAACCCACAACACCCAGGAAAGCTTGCATTTCCTTTTTGTCAGCCGACGCAGCCATAGCTGTTATTTTGTTGACTATATCTATTGGAATCTGATGACGCCCATCTTGCCATTTTATCCCTAAAAACTGTATCTCTCATGCAGGCCCTTTGAACTTACTTTGTTTTACGGCAAGCCCAGCTTTCAGGAAGATTTTAATTATTTTCTTCCCTTTTTCAAAAGCTTCTGATGCTGTATTGCCCCACACAATTATATCATCAATGTACTGCAAGTGTTCTGGAGGACCACCCTTTTCCAGTGCAGTCTGAATCAGTCCATGGCAAATGGTGGGGCTGTTTCCGCTCCTGGGGCAATAGATTCCAGGTGTACTGGATGCCCCTCCAAGTGAAAGCAAACTGTGGCCTGCGTTCTGCTGCCAACAGGATTGAGAAAAACGCATTGGCGATATCAGCGGTAGCATATCACTTGGCTGTCTTGGACTCCAATTCATACTGAAGTTCTAACATGTCGCACAGCAGCACTCGTTGATGATGTAACCTCATTCAGGCCATGATAGTCCACTGCTAACCTCCACTCTCCACTTGATTTTCTCACTGGCCATATAGGACTGTTAAAAGGTGAGCAGGACTTGCTGATCATTCCCTGGCTCTCCAGTCAATGAATCAGCTTATGAATGGGGATCAAGGAGTCTCAGTTGGTGTGATATTGCTGCCGGTGCACAGTTACCTTAGCAATTAGCACCTGTTCTTCAACCCTCAACAGCCCCACAACAGAAGGATCCTCTGAGAGACCAAGGAAGGTGGACAACTATAATTTCCTCCATCTCCAGAGCACCTACACCAAAAGCCCACCAGTACCCTTTTAGTTCCTTGAAATACCCCCTTCCAAGGTAATCTATACCAAGAATGCACGGAGCATCTGGGCCAGTCACTGCAGGCTGCTTTTGCCACTCATTCCCCATCAGGCTCGCTTCAGCCTCTAATACAGTCAGCTGTTGGGATCCTCCTGTCACTCCAGAAATACAAATGGGTTCTGCCTCATTATATCTTGATGGCATCAAAGTACATTGTGCACCAGTATCCACTAGAACTTTCTACTCTTGTGGGTCTGACGTGCCAGGCCATGGGATCCACACGGTCCAATAAACTCCGTTGTCCCTCTCTCCACCTGCTGTAGTCAGGGCCTTTCGAATCCTGGCCACAGTATTCATTGTTCATTTCTTTTAAATGTGCTTGAGAGTTCTCTTCAAGAGGGTCAGAACTAAAGCTATTCCTTCTACTCTGCCTGTTGGAGACTGGTGCAGCAATTTTCCTGGGAGAACTTCTATTCGCAATTGTTTTTCCACACAACTGATGTGCCCATGTCTCTAGGGCAGAGGTAGGTTTCCCATCCCACTCCCTCATGTCCTCTCCTTGGTCACACAAGGTAAACCACAGGGTACCCCGCCGCATGTACCGACTCTTTTGAGCAGGGAAACGTTTACTCCTAATAGCTGAAATATTGGCCTGTACTAGTGGGGAATGATACATATCTACTTTGAATTGCTGGAACTCCTGGGACCGTTTCTCCACAGCCAAGACACAGGCCCATAGAGAGGAAGACAAACTTTCCTCATACTGCCAGAGTAGGCCAGCCAGTTCATCTACTGTTTGTTCCCCTCCATCTTTCCAGGTCAGAACTGCCAATGAGTTGTCATATGACAATGGTGCACTTCGAACAAACTTCTGCCACATTTGTTGTGTGCACCTGACTTCATCTGGATCCTTAGATAACTGCTCATTGGCCAGACCATCATAAATGACCTCCAGCACAGTTAATTCCCTCAGGTACTGGATGCCCCTCTCCACGGTGGCCCACTTGCCTGGGTGACACATTATATCCTCCTTGAAAGGATATCTCTCCTTCACATCTGGCAGGAGTCGCCTCCACAGGCTTGTGTCCCTTTTCCAACCACTTTGTCAATGCTCGCTTCTCTAGAAATGGATGTTGCCTAGTTGCCTGGCTTCTCTGCCCTCTAATTCCAGGCTACTGGCCCAATTATCCCAGCACCGCAGCAGCCAGCTAACAATGTGCTCCCCAAGATGATGGCTAAAATCTTTTCACATGTCTCGCAGCTCGCTCAAAGGTAGAGATCAGGTGCTTACTGTCTCATTTAGGAATTCTTCCTCTTGGCAGGAAGAGCCTGCCTGCCAAGTTCTTCCTCTGCATGAAGCAAATAATTCTTCCTCTTCTTCCTCCTTTTCCCTCTTAGAAGAGACTTCTTTGTCCCTCACTAAGTGAGCTGACTTCCACTTCCAAGTCTTCTTGCATACAGGGGCAACTGATACCAGCACAGGTTCACCCTCTGATTCAGCTGCAATGCCTGCTGCTGGAGTTTGAGTCCCTACATTGCAGGTCATTTTGTTTTCCCTCATACCATGCCACATATTACTATCTTGGCTTAGGGCAAATCTCAGGAGGAGATTCCCAAAGAGTGGTTTTTCAACCCTAAACAAACTCTGCTCTTGTGAGACCCCACCTGCAGTACTGTGTCCAGCTCTGGGATCTGCAGCACAGGAAAGTCACAGAACTGTTGAGAGGGTGGCCTCAGAAATGACCAGAGGGCTGGAGCACCCCTCCTATGAGGAAAGGCTGAGAGAGCTGGAGTTGTTCAGCCTGGAGAAGAGAAGACTCCAGGGAGACCTTATTGTGGCCTTTCAATACTTAAAGAGGGCTTATAAAAAATATGGGGACAGACTCTTTAGTAAGGCCTCTTATGACAGGGCAAGGGGTAAGGGTTTTAAACTAAAAGAGGGTAGATTCAGACTAGATACAAAGAAGAATTTTTTTTTTTTGCAGTAAGGGTAGTGGAGCACTGGCACATGTTGCCCAGAGAGGTGGCAGATCCCACATCCCTGGAAACATTCAAAGTCAGGTTGGATGAGGCTCTGAGCAACCTGATCTGGTTGAAGATGCCTTCAGCTAGTTGGGCTGAAGATCCCTTACTACCTAAACAGTTCTATGATTCAATACTATGGGCAGAACTTGTTACAGGGACTATCTTGAATGCATGCATGACCCGGGAATCTGTCAGCGCTGTTATTTTGGTTGATGGCAAGCACGAGGCTGCCGCAGATGCTGCTAGCAGAACAGGAAAGGGAAGCCTGCAAGGTGAAGGCCTCTTCCCAGCGTCGGAACGCTGCAGTTGCTGTCAGCGGCTGCAAAGTGTCGCTGTCGGCTCACGATGGGCCGAAAGGTGCAGAGCGGCCGCCGGAACAGCGGTAAACCAGTGAGCGAGCCGCGGGACTACACCGGCAGAGCCCGAAGCGGCGCGGTGGGAGCGAGTCGAGACGGGCTGAACGGGGGAAAGGGTGGAGGGAGCAGCCCGGTGACACCAGCGGTGACCCGTAGGCCCGCACCAGTGTGCTGAGGGGCGAGGGGGCAGCTGCTGGAGGGCTTGGCGATGCCGGAGAGAGCAGGGCGCGGGGGCCGAGCTGTGCTGTGGTGCGTGCTGGTGACAGCATGGGAGGCGGCGTGGGGGCAGCTGCGCTACTCGGTTCCCGAGGAGCTGCCCAAGGGCTCGTTCGTGGGCGACGTGGCCAAGGACCTGGGACTGGAGCTGCCGGCGCTTCGCTACCTCAGCATCTTGGACAGAGGTAGGACGCAGTATTTCTCTCTGCACGGGAAGACGGGACATTTGGTGACGGCGGAGCGGATAGACAGAGAGCAGCTGTGCGAGAGTGTGCAGCAATGCGTGCTGCGCTGTGAGGTGGTCGTGGAGGGGGAAATGAAGATTTACAAAATCGAAGTGGAAATCAGGGACATTAATGACAACACCCCCAGCTTCCGAGAGGCAGAAAAAGAACTGCGAGTGAGCGAGATGACAGCCCCGGGGTCGCGGTTTCCCCTGGCCGAGGCTGACGATCCAGACTCGGGCTTGAATTCCCTGCGGAGCTACGAGCTGAGCGGCGACGAGCACTTCTCGCTGGCCGTGCAGGCGGGCCCCGCCGGGGCTCAGCGTCCCGAGCTGGTGCTGGCGAAGGCTCTGGACCGGGAGGCGGCGTCGTTTCACGAGCTGGTGCTGAGGGCGAGCGACGGCGGCGATCCGGCGCGTACGGGCACGGCGCGGATCCGCGTGGTGGTGCTGGACGCGAACGACAACGCGCCCGTGTTCAGCCAGGCGGAGTACACGGTGCGTGTGCCGGAGGACGTGCCCGTGGGCTCCACCCTCGTCACCGTGACGGCCACCGATACCGACGAGGGGATGAACGGGCAGGTGAAGTATTCATTTCAAAAGGTTTCTCTCAAAGCCTCGCAGATTTTCCAGCTGGACACCGAGACGGGAGTGATCAACCTGGTGCGGAGCCTGGACTTCGAGGAAGCGGCTCTGTACGAACTGCAGGTGCAGGCAGAAGATGGCGGCAGTCTTCTTGACGCAGCGAAAGTCACAATCGCGGTGACAGACGTGAACGACAACGCGCCCGAGATTTCGGTGCGGTCGTCGCTGAGCGAGATCTCGGAGGACGCTCCGTTGGGGACCGTGGTGGCCCTGCTGCACGTCCAGGATCACGACTCGGGGGCCAACGGTGAGGTGCGGTGTAGCATTGTCGGGAGCCCGCCGTTCCGCCTGGAGAAGTCGTTTGAGGACTACTACCGCGTGTTGACGGCGCGGGAGCTGGACCGGGAGGAGGTGTCGGAGTACAACGTGACGGTGCGGGCGTCGGACGGCGGGTCGCCGTCGCTGTGGAGCAGCGCGGTGCTGCCGCTGCGGGTGCTGGACGTGAACGACAACGCGCCGGTGTTCGCGGAGGCGAGCTACAGCGCCCGGCTGTCCGAGAACAACGCGGCGGGCGCGCTGGTGCTGACGGTGCGCGCGACGGACGCGGACTCGGGGCAGAAC
>WHYT01017121.1:6103-22609 GCA_009806455.1 Tetrax tetrax | reverse complement strand
GCGCGGCGGCGGCGGCGATGCCGGGCGAGCCGTCCGGCAGGCTGACGCGGTGGCTGGTGGTGGCCGTGGCGGCCGTGTCCTGCCTCTTCCTCGCCTTCCTGCTGCTGCTGCTGGCGCTGCGCCTGCAGCGCTGGCGCTGGCGCCGTGAGCAGCTGCTGGCGGCGGGCAGCGGCGCCTTGCGCGGCGTCCCGGCCTCGCACTTCGTGGGCATCGACGGCGTCCGCGCCTTCCTGCACTCCTACTCGCACGAGGTGTCGCTCACCGCCGACTCGCGCAAGAGCCGGCTCCGCTCGCCGGGCCACAGCTGCTGCGACACCCTCCCGGCCCGACCGCCGGCTGAGCCTTCAGCTGATCTCGTTCCAGCCGCAGATCCTGCTGCCGACAACGGCGACCAACTTTCCTTTCAGGTACGTTATTTTTTTTTAACCTTCTTCCGTGCATGCGTTGCATAGGATTCGTAGGGTACCCACAGACCTTTCAAAGTGCATGGTTCACATTTCAAGATGCTTGCCAGCTTCTGAATGTCACCTCCTGAACGTGTGCTGTGTCTGCTGTGTGTGTTTTATGTGCCACGTTCTCTACTGGCTGGCTAGAACTCGTCATATTTATCTTTCTCTAAGGCTGGAAGGTTCCCTTGCTTCTGCAACTACACAGTCAGCTTTCAGTCACTGGGTCTTCTCCGACACTTGAAATTGTTGAAGTACTTCCTAGGACCCAGTTCCCAGAATTTCATAGCCATTCCCTGTATCGGTGTGTTGGTTGTGGCTAGGATAGAGTTAATTTCCGTCTGAGCTTGGAGAGGAGGTGGAGCTGGTGGCACCTGCGGGTAGGGACGCAGCTGGGATAGTTTGCTGATTAGCCAAGATCTGGGATAGTTTACCCATAATAGCCCAAAGGCTCTTCCTTTTCTTGTGACCTCATGCTGAGTGCCTAAAGTGGGGATGGTGGAGAGGGTCGAGTTTTGCTGCTTGGGAGCAGCAGGGCATCAGGCTCCACCGTGAGCTGTCGTGTTGTGAGTTATGTGCTTCATTGTATTCTGTTACTGGTGGTTTCTCTTCTTCTGTTGTTGTCTTCAACTGCTTTTATCTTAAGCCAGGTCTTTCTTTCCCGGTTCTCCTTGTTATCCCGCTGGGTGGGCAGTGAAGGGAGGAAGTGAATTGAGAGTCTGTGTGCTATTTTAGCTGCTGAGTGGGGCTAAACGACGACAATCAGCTCTCAGATGCTGGTGGAGTTGAGCAAACAAAAGCCAACTTCTCTGAAGGCCTAGGTTACTTGGAAATCCACCTTCACCAAACGAGTTAATAAATCTCACTTAAAGAGCCTCAAATTTCTCTGAATAGATTCATATTACGTGGTATAAAATTAATCTTCTATCCCATCGAGTTTTCCCCTCTGCTGGGTTTTGTGGCTTAGTCTTTGTGCTCGATACAAATGTAGTTGTTGATTACTGTACAGGTATAGACATGGGAATGAAGTATATCTACTAGAATACAGATGGATTTTTTTTTTTTTAAAAAAAGTACATTTCATCAATGTTTGTTTATCGTGTATTTCATTTTGGAACGCAGGTTGACCTGAGAAGATGAAATATTGTGCTCCTTGGTTTCTTTATAATATTATACCAAATTTTCTTGCCAATCATGCAGTTCTGTTCTGGAAGCACATCTACCAAACAGGCTGTCTTGGAAGCGGCTTGCCTTATTTCCTCCATTACTGGATCTTTCATGGTGGACTGAACAGGCTTTTAGAACTTCAGGAATAAAATGAATGAGTAATTTACGTTACTCTATTCTTAGTTATTCTGCTGGTTAAGCTGGCGATACATTGTGTCGCTGCATGTTAAACAAAATAAACTAGTGTCAGATACAAATGACTGCTTTCAAGTTGAGAGAAAATCATACTGTCAGGCTCCCGGCTAACATCCGCACACATTTTTTTTTTTCTTGCGCTGATCCTAGATCTTGCCAAAATATTGTGAATTTGTACTCATGCTTTTGTGTGTGTTGGGAATGTAAGCTGAGAGACGTAACCTTATATTTCACGTGAACTAATCTTGTGGTCGTTACTCCTTTCTGCTGCCAGCCATCAGACACCAACTCACATGCGATATGCGTGTGGGAAGAGAATCTTTCCCTCTCTGATGCAGGTTGGCTCTTAGCTGCGTCCTCCTGGGACTTAACTGTGCTGTGGCCCACTACATGGGGGAAGAGAAAATGCTGGAACTAGGAGACTTCAATCTCCACTTGAAAACAGCGATTTGGGGGGAGCTTCGGTGTGTGAAGATGTATGAAAATGTGTGTCTGGGTTGTAATAGGGAACAGTCGCCATATAGGAGGTAGTGAACTGACCTCGACCAGTTTCACCTCGTCCCTATGTAAATATCCACATCCTTCTCTCGACCTCGTACGGAGATGTCAACACACGTGCTACCTCTCAATTCCTGAAACACCACACATACAAACCAACTTCTCGTTCCTACAGTTTATTCGTTACTATCAGTTGTGTAGGGTGCTGCTGAAGGAAAAGAAACTATCCTCCACTGAGTGAATGGCCAGAGTTAGTAGGAAAACATATTTTTTAAGGGCACCTTTACGAGAAGGGGAGCAGATCTTGACATTGGCATCTACAGAGACTCAGCTTAGGGGCGCATGTGAGAGCTTCTCCTCTGGATAGGCAATGTGGAAGGTTTCTTGCCTTCTGAACAAGGGGCTGTCGTGATACAGCCTTCCTTCAGGTCTTTTGGGTTTTTTTTCTTTTGGGTTTTTTTTTTTTTTTTTTTCCCTTCACCATGATAGAGAGGATGTTTTAATATACAGGTGAGATACAACGTCTTTTCATGAGAGTGGGATCTGTTTTCTCTGTCTTCTTCTTCAAGCAACAGTCACCGCCGATGACACTTGTCCAAAAACATTCTTCGGGCTTGAGACCCGATGCAGCAGCAGTCGGCTTAGGAGGTGAGGACAGGGTTTGTCAGAGACACAGCCAAAAGAAATTCGAGGTTGTTTGTGTGGCACTGATACGGCGATGCTGGGTTTTGAATGTCGAAAGAGATGGGATCCGGTAGGAGTGGTGTGATCGCTGTGGTTTTTTCAGTGGCTGGGATTCCCGGCTTTGCTCGTTCGTCAGCGATCACCGTTCAAAGCGGAAAAGCTGACTGATAGCCACGGGTGTCCCAACTCTCGAAAATCAAGCCGCTGTCTACGAGCAGTTCCTCAGCGTTCATCCCGTCCGCCGTTTCTCTCACGGTGGTGAGGGGGTGGTAGCGGGGCACCCCAGAGACCGGTAACATTGCTGTGGGGCAGAGATGGGGATCCTGCCTCACATCCTCAGAGCAACGGGGGAGGATTTGTCCTGCAGAATACTTGCGGGTGTAAGAACTTCAGGCCATGGGGACCTCGGCACAGATAGAAGTTTTCGGTTTCGCTCTGCTGTCGACATCCTTACTTTGCAACCCGCCGGGGAGTGCGATTTAAGGGCGCGCAGAGCGGGACCTTCCGGCTGTTCCCTTCCCCTCAGACGCTGCGGTTCTCAGTCACGGACTCAGGGTGTCACTGTTGGCCAAGGCGGAGAAGCAGCTCCGCCGTCGGCTCCTCCCGGGCCCCGGCGCCCGCGCAGTACCGCTTCGCCCAGAGCAGAGCCGAGAAGAGCAGGAATCGACCGACTCTGCCCGTCCTCCGGCCGGAAACAGGGGTTTCACAGACTTCTGTATCTCAGGGACTGGTTCAGCCTCTCGGAAAGCCTAATTGAAGGTCGCCTGCAGAATTCGCTTCGGCAAACCAGAGGATGGAGGGCCGACCGGTAGCGCAGGGCTGGGCAGCCGCCGGGCGAGTCGCGCTGCTGGCCGCTTTGCTGCTGGGCTTGTGCTGCCGGGCGGCGGCGGAGCGGATCCGCTACGCCATCCCCGAGGAGCTGGGCAGAGGCTCGCTGGTGGGGCCGCTGGCGCGGGACCTGGGGCTGAGCCCGGCGGAGCTGCCGGCGCGCAAGCTGCGGATCGTGTCCGGTGACGAAAAACGATACTTCACTCTGGGGGAAGAGAATACAAATCTGCGGGTAAACGAGAGGATAGACCGAGAGGGCATCTGCGGGGTCGTGTCGCCCTGTGTCCTCAGTGTGGAGGCGGTCGTGGAAAACCCTTTCAATATATTTCATGTGAGCGTTACTATCCAGGATATCAACGACAATGCGCCGCAGTTTGACAGAGAATTCGTTGCCATGGAAATGATCGAGTCCACGCCTCCCGGGGCCAGGTTCCCACTGGCCAGTGGCAGAGATCCCGACGTTGGGGCGAACTCACTACATAGCTACCAACTTAGCCCCAACCCGCTCTTCTCCCTTGTAGTGAAGGAGGGTCCAGATGGAACGAAGCAGCCGGAATTAGTGCTGGAGAAAAGCTTAGATCGAGAAAAGCAGAGCAATCACCATCTGATACTGACGGCGGTGGATGGCGGGGATCCAGTCCGCTCCGGGACCACCCACATTCAGATTAATGTGACCGATGCAAATGACAACCCACCGGTATTCACCAAAGAGATCTACAAGGTGCAACTGCTGGAAAACCTGCCCGTGGGCTCCTTGGCATTTCAGGTGACAGCTACTGACGGCGACGAAGGTACAAATGCAGAAATTACCTACTTGTTCAGTGACATCGCAAAGAGTGCTAGCCAGCTCTTTGCTCTGGACTCCAGGACAGGGAAGGTGAAGGTTACAGGCCCCTTAGATTACGAAGAAGAGAAATATTATGAAACGACTGTTGAAGGCAGGGATGGCGGCGGGCTGAATGCGCGCGTCAAAGTGCACATAGAGATTCTAGATGTGAACGACAACGCGCCAGCCCTTTCTCTCCTGCCGATCTTGAACCCGATACCCGAAGACTCGGTCCCGAGCACGGTTGTAGCCGTGGTCAACGTCCGTGACAGAGACGCGGGAGATAATGGAGAAGTGAGCTGCACCATCGACGGCGATTTGCCTTTCAGACTAGAAGCGTCATCAGAGAACACCTATAAACTAGTAACAGCCAGTGCGCTGGACAGGGAAGCGGTCTCCACTTACAATATCAGCATCACTGCCAGGGACCGGGGCATCCCGCCGCTGTCTAGCCGCACGGCGCTGGTGCTGGAGGTGTCGGACGTGAACGACAACGCGCCGGAGTTCGAGGAGGCCGCCTACAGCGCTTACGTGGCAGAGAACAACGCGGCGGGCGCGGCGGTGCTGCACGTGCGCGCGCGGGACGCGGACGCGGGCGCCAACGGGCGCGTGAGCTACTGGCTGTCGGGCGGCAGCGCGGGCGCGGCGCCGTACGTGTCGGTGGAGGCGCGGAGCGGCGCGGTGTACGCGCAGCGCTCGTTCGACTACGAGCAGTGCCGCGAGTTCGCGGTGGCGGTGCGGGCGCAGGACGGCGGCTCGCCGTCGCGGAGCTCGACGGCCACGGTGCGCATCTTCGTGCTGGACCGCAACGACAACGCGCCGCGGGTGCTGTGGCCGGCGGCGGGGCCCGCGGCAGCCCCGGCCCCGTTCGAGGTGGTGCCGCGG
This sequence comes from Tetrax tetrax, assembly GCA_009806455.1. Classification (NCBI taxonomy): domain Eukaryota; kingdom Metazoa; phylum Chordata; class Aves; order Otidiformes; family Otididae; genus Tetrax; species Tetrax tetrax. The sequence goes on along the minus strand of WHYT01017121.1, from coordinate 17,080 downwards.
TCGGCCGAGGCCGGGTACCTGGTGGCCAAGGTGGTGGCGGTGGACGCGGACGCGGGGCGCAACGCGTGGCTGTCGTACGAGCTGGTGCAGGCGCCGGAGCCGGCGCTGTTCCGCGTCGGGCTGCACAGCGGCGAGGTGCGCACGGCGCGGGCCGTGTCGGAGAGGGACGCGGCGAAGCAGCGGCTGGTGGCCGTGGTGAAGGACCACGGGCAGCCGGCGCTGTCGGCCACGGCCACGCTGCACGTGGTGCTGGCCGAGAGCTTGCAGGAGGCGCTGCCGGAGCTGAGCGAGCGGGCGGCGGGCGCCGACTCGCCGGCGGAGCTGCAGTTCTACCTGGTGCTGGCGCTGGCGCTCCTCTCCGCCCTGTTCCTGCTGAGCGTGGCGCTGGCCGTGCTGGCGCGGGTGCGCGGGGCCGGGCCGCCCGCCGTCCTGCGCTGCCTGGGCGCGCAGCGCTTCTCCGTGGCCGGCGCCGCCTTCCCGGCCGACTTCTGCGAGGGCACCTTGCCCTACTGCTACAACCTGGCCGTGGCGCCGGGCCGCGCCGTGGCCGAGGCCGCTTGGCTGCCGCCGCCGCTGCCCAGCCTGGCCGCGGAGGAGCTGCTCGGCGGGGAGCCCTGCGGGAAGCGGAGCCCGAGCAGCAGCGCCGGCGCGGGAGAGCCGCCTGTGGACCCCGACGCACCGCAGGTCTGTCATCCCGCGCGTTCTCGTTGCTTGTCTTGAGCCTTTCTGCATGTCCGTTCCTCTTTGCCGTGGGTTTTCCCCGTGTGGGGGGCGGGCGGGAGGGTGCGGGGATCCGTAGAGGAACGAAAGATCGGGTGATGCCTTCTGTTCACACTCCAAGTCCCTTCCACACTCAGAGCAGACAGTTAGTGGCCGTGCTCCTCTTTTTCTTAAGTGGTTACAGGTTCATGTTCAACTGACAGGTTTTGTCGACAACTCCTGTGCTAAAACCATATGATTTATTGACTGTGCCCCCTTATTGTGTAGAATGAGACCCAGTGATTGTTTGTGACAGGCTCGGGATTGTCACATGTGTTGGAGATTTTTCCTTCCTGACCGCTTTTCTCAAACTGATGTACTTGCCCCTGGTTGACAGGTGGACACAATTTGTTAATGCCTTTTCGATATTGGACTCCCAAAGGAAAGTTGAATGTGGCTCCATAAATGGAAAGGTGACAGATTCTTCGTCCCTAGTGACAGAAGAGTGTTGCCCATCTTTTGGGGGAATGCTGCTGCAGAAATGGCAGAAATGGTAGCAGCAGTGGGACGGTTTAACCTTTGTGCATGGGAAGTGCTGATCGGTGTCTCTGTGAAGAAAGGCACAGGGTATTGTATGAGTTAGTAATGGTGACGTGGCAAAGTAACGATTGTGCATGACAGAAAGTGTGGTGGAGGCTTATTTTTAGATATTTTTTCCTTCCTCATCACTTTTTTCCCCCCAAACTGATGTACTTGAATGTGATTGCTAGCCGGATGCAAACTTGTTGGTTTCCCAGAGGAGAGGTGTGTGTTTTCTCCATGAATGGAGAAGTGACAGATTGTTCCTGCCTAGTGATTGTTCTCCTCTTCTGCTGAGTGCCCTCTCATCTTTTGGAAGAAGGCTGCTGTGGAAATGGCATAATTAATGGGATGGATAAATTTTATTTTGTGCAGTTATTTCTCGTGTCCTTTTTTGGGTGGTAGGTCCCTCTTTTGTTATCTTTCCTGATCTCTCTCGTACAGAGGTGATGGTGTAGAATGAGATCTCGAGAAAAAGAAAACAAAAGCTTCACGTTTTGGGTTCCAAAGCCTTCTCTTCCTGGTGCTTGGACCTGGTTGATCCCCTTGACAGGAATTCTAAAGCGAGCAATTTGGTCTCAGCCACTTGTGGCAACCGTTGTTGTGCCTTCCTGTTTTACCAGGGAAGGCTATACTCATCCAGAGAACATACCTGAACCTACAATGAGATACACAGAATGACAGCAATTAGGTACTTGAATGAAGTACCTAATTTACATTTACATGTAAATGATTTACATGTAAATGTAAATTACCTAATTTACTTCTCCATGTAAATTATCATTTACACATTTCCACATCATTTACACATTCACAAAAGGTCCGCATAGTTTAGGGTGTGCAGTTGAACTTTTCTACTCCTGCTTTCCTACAGTATTTTGTTGAAAAGGTATCCTAACAAGATACAAGATACAAGAATTAGATCAATACTTTACTTACAAGCATCAATCTTTACACCCTTAATTCACGTGCTGTATTTAAAAGGGAAATTACTGATGAATCAGCGTTTTAGAGTAAGTCAATTCCTCTCATCCGGTTCAAAAATACTGTTGAGAATAGACACACGTGTGGAAAACAGGCGCACCAGAAGAATTTGCAGCAAAACATTTCTGTCATGGTGCTGCTATCATTCTCCTTTTTGCTGGTGTTGGGTAAAAATTAGGCAGATGTTCCTGTTCTTCCTCTTGCTGCACTCGCAAAGCCGTTTTCCCCGCAGTTTGTGGGGAGCCAAGCAGATGATTCTGGACAGCTTCACTGCAGGTGGTTTCCGTCTCCTGGGTAGCTGTGGTAAAACCCGTGCAAAGAGATCCAGTGACCTAGAGCCTGAAAACAGGGTGGGTGGCAAAGAATGATGTTGGAGCGGTAGAGGAGCCTCCTCCTGTACGGTGTTCTCAAGAAGGTCTTCTAGGGAATGCTTTCCTGACTCTCTCAGGCCGAGAGTATCGGGCTGTTGGTCTTCCTTTGTCTGCTGTGGCCATTAATGCTAATCTATGTTTATGTGAACAAATGAAATAATCCTGCCCCGCTGCTTTTTTGGAAAGTGCAAACAGCACTTCCAGCTTTCACTCGTGTAGGCTCAGTGAAGAGGTTCATGCCATTCAACTTGTGCTGGGCAAAATGATTCAGGATTTGTGAAACTCTTGGGAGTAATGAGCTCTGCAGATTCTGGACATCGACAACGCAAAAAAAAATTGTCTCCAAAAACTGTGCTGTCTAAAATGATGTGTGTTAGTAAGGCTGAAAGCGTATCATTACTGTACAGAAGTAGAACCCTGGGCCTTTCTGAACCTCCATCCTCTTTCTCCTGGGTTTCCCTGGGTGTCGTGGATGGGAAGCGGAACTTTGTGTCCATGAAGGAACGAAAGAAGGAAGAGGGTAACTCCCTTGTATACTTGTGTTCTGGTTTTGGCAGGGCAAGTAGATGAGAGCATGACTAAAGTACAAGTTGCATCTCTATGAAAGAGTTTGCATGATTAAAGAGACTAGGGCATTCCATCTAGTTTATTACCTTGATGACCCTGTTTTACCTCAGCGATTGCACATTCATGTTATTTAGAGTCCTCTTGGTGCGATCATAGGGCATTTTCATCTCATGATGATGCCAGTTAAGAGGATCAGAAGTAAACCTGCAACTCGTTGAATGTTTTAGAGAATATTTGGAGAAGATGTGTTGGAGGGTGGGGGGAGTGTAGCTTGGTCTTGAGTGGGGCTAAAAGATGACAGAGGTTGAGCAGTAGAAGAAGAAATGCTAATTTCTGCTCTTTTCCCCGCTTTCTCCAGAAGTCACACAATTGCAGTTCTGTGCATAAAATGTGAGTTGTTTCTGCTCAGTAAGTGTCCTGATTGTGGCTAGATTAGAGTTAATTTTTGGCTGAGTTGGGAGAGGAGGTGAAGCTGGTGGCACTTGTGTCTGGGAGACACAGCTGGGATAATTTCCTCATAAGCCAAGAGCTGGGACAGTTTACCCAAATTAGCCCAAGGACTCTTCCATGCCATGGGACCTCATGCTGAGTGCCTGAAGTGGGGATAGTGCTGAGGGTCAGGTTTTGCTGCTTGGGAGGGAGCTGGGCATGAGGCTCCCCTGTGAGTAATTTTACTGTACATTATATGCTTCTCTATGTTCTGTTATTGGTGTTCCATCTCTGTTTTCTCTTCCTCTGCTATTCTCCTCAACTGTTTTTATCTCAGCCCAGGAGTTTTGCCTTTCTTTCCCAATTCTCCTCCTTGTCTCACAGAGGGGGAAGTGAGTGAGTAAATGTGTGGTATTTTAGCTAAATCATGACACTAATTTTGGTGTAAGAAATGTTATTCCTATTGCTCTGTTAATTTCTGTATGTTTCTAATTCTTACTTTACTTATTGTCATGTGCTATAGCTAGACCTGAGGGTGTTTGGTCAAATGGGGAAGGTGAGATTTGTTTCAATTTTGGAGGAAGTCAAGGAAAATGCAGGACATTGCCCGCCTCTTCCTGAGTGTTGTTTTGCAGCAAATACTACTTTAGACACCTAAACACAATTGTATGTGTGAGAGAAATGAAGCAGAAGCTAAAAGAGCAGCTGTTGTAATTTCTCTGAGGACTTAGCTTGAGAAAGACACCCCTGATGCAGTCTTTAAACTTGCAGTTTGATATTTGTGGGAGATGAGTAGGCCATGTATTAAAACACTTGCTGAGAGATGATGATTATTTCTTCAAAGAAATCCCCCTACTGTGTAGTCCAGAGTAAGATTTTAGGGCTGCACTTGCAATGTAAGACCTCCATGACTTGCAGGTCCTCTCAGGAATTGATTTCTACACCTGCAGTGAAGACTGAGCCATCTTCCCAGTTCTGACACCACTTTCTCTTCTAATGCTTCCCTGCCTTGCTTGTCCGATTTGTGTTTTTGTTTTTCTCTACCCAGTATACTTGTTGTGTAGTGTTGTGTACTTGAAATTCTCAGCATAGCTTCATTTAGCAATGTGCTTCTTGCTCATGCTACAGTGCCTGTGAAAGTCAAGAGACAGGAGGATATCTTTGGTTTTGGTTATTGTAGGGTGGGGTATATGTGTGAATGTGACTGGGGTCACATCTCTGGAACAGTGTAAGAGGGGAGGAGATTCTCCCTAAGCCATTAGTTTGAAGATCTATTCTGTGTTGGGTCATTACTTCTCTTTTACATTGTCTGTTTCTCTTTTATGTGCTTTAGAATCCCTTTCTTGCTTCTGAAAATGGTGGTGAGGAGAATAATGTACTTCCTCTCTTGGTGTGATCATAGTGCATTATCCTCTGATGATTAATTTTTGTGACTTATGAGAAGGTCAGAAGCAAACCCTCAAGTTGTGTAGAGTTTTGAAAGTAAGATGGGGAGCTCTGGTTGTGAGGCTATAGAAGAACAAGTGGTCATTTCCTTGCTTGCTATAACGAACACAACTGTGTGCATGATGGAGTATCATGCTATTTGCTCAATAATAAATGCTTGCCCTAATAAATGTTTTTCCACCTGATCCATTAACTTCTGTATCTTTCTAACTCTTGCCTCGCATGTTGTCTTGAGCTACAGCTCAACCTCAGGGTGTTTGATCAAATGATCAAATGGGGAAGGTTTCATCTGTTCCAGTTGTTGGAGTGCAGGGCAGTTCCCATGCACACCTTTGATGTTTACAGCTGTAAAGAGGAAGGCTTTCCTAGACCTATGTGTGCTCCTAGAGGTACCCTTGTCTGGAGAGTAATGAAGCAAACTCACCTGTAGTGCTATCCTGAAAGTGCAGAGTCGCAGCCCAGCTCGGCCAAGGATTCCATGAAGACACTAGGGGTCAGTGGGAGAATGTGTGAAGGGTGTACCCCAATCCAAGCTGGAAACTCAACTGGGAAGAAATGAGTTTGACTGGTGACTTTTAGATGGTTAAGAAACTCTGAGGAGTGGACATCCAAAGAGTTATAGTCGGCTGTTCAATGTCCAAGTGGAAATTAGTTACATGTGGTGTCCCTCAAGGGTCTGTATTTGAACCAGTAGTATTTAATATATTTCAAGAATATCTTTATCAGTAACATAGACAGTGGGAATGAGAGCACCATCAACAAGTTTTCTGAGATGTGGATGCTCTATCATTGTAAGTATCCAAGGTCATGTTGGACAAGTCTTTGAGCAACTGGATCTACTGGAGGATGTCCCTGCTTACTCTACGGGGGGCAATGTCAGGCTACATGATATTTATGGTCCCTTCCAACCCAAATAATTTCTTGGTTCTATGAAAGAGTAGATGTGGCTTTGCACTTTTCCATTGTGAGCCTCTCAAGTAAGGTGTGGAGAGTGAGAGAGACTCTGTAGGTTGGCCCAAGTGGGACTAAACTATGACATGCTCCTCTACTAAACCTCTGTGAAATGCTGGCTGGAGTATGCATGCAGCTCTGGAGCCTGCAGTACATGAAAGACAGGAACCTATTAGAGCAGCCCCAGAGGAGAGCTACAAAACCATGAAGAAAGGCTAAGAGAGTTGAAATTCCTCTGACTGGAGAAGAGGAGGATATGCAGAGACCTTATTGAGGCTTTGATATAGATAAAGGAGGATTACAGGATGGAGAATGACTTTTGGACAGAACTTGATGTGACAGGAGAAGGGGTAAAAATTTGAAAGTGAAAGAGGGTAGGTCTGGATTGGAAGCAAGGAAGAAATATTTATGATAAGGGTGGTTAGACAATGGAAGAGGTTGCTCAGAGAAGTTGTGGATGCACCATCATTCGAAGTGCTTAAGGTCAGCTTGGACATGTCTTTGAGTAGCTTAATCTACCAAAGGGTGTCCCTGCCCGTGGTGGAGGGATTGGACTGGCTGATCTTCAAAGGTCCCTTCCAATCCAAAACATTCTTTGATTCTATGAAAGACTTGACATGGCTTTCTAGTTTTCCATAGTGAGGCCCTCAACTAAGGAGAAGCAAAAGAAGCAAGTTCTATGAATCAGAATCGTTCTGCTATCTTAGCATACAGTTATACACATTACCCTTTGTGGGATATATTTCCCAGTGTAATTGTTCTCTCTGAAAGAAGTCCTGATGGTGGGACAAACGTCAGAGCATTGCATGAGGGAAAGAAAGAAATGCCGGGAAGGTGGAAAGCCTTGTTAGCTTTGACATGAAAAGATGGCAACGGCTTTTGCTTTTTTTCTGTTTGTGACGGCTTATTCATAGCTCCGATGGGAACATTTCCTGGTGGGCGTTTGCTGCCGGGCAGCGCTCGGTGCCTGCAGTGCCGGGAGGAGGCTGCGGGTGCCGCTGTTGACCGAGGAGGAGCGAGAGGAAGGCCGGAGCGCTGGAGGCAGCCCCGCCCGCTGCGGGCCGGCTGTCTCGGTCTGTGGCTGTGTGTGTCGGCGGGCGGGCGCTGTGCGAGCGTCCCCGGGTTGCGGTGCCCTGGTGCGGCGAGGCGGAGTGTCCGGCGGCGGCGGGGAGCTGTTAGTGAAGCCAGCGGCCACGATGTGCGCGGCGAGGAGGCGCTGGAGCCGGTGGGAGCGAGCCGTGCTGTGGTGCGTGCTGGTGGCGGCGTGGGAGGCGGCGTGGGGGCAGCTGCGCTACTCGGTTCCCGAGGAGCTGCCCAAGGGCTCGTTCGTGGGCGACGTGGCCAAGGACCTGGGGCTGGAGATGTCGGCGCTCGGCGACCGCGGCGTCCGCATCTTGGACAGAGGTAGGACGCAGTATTTCTCTCTTCACGGGAAGACGGGACATTTGGTGACGGCGGAGCGGATAGACAGAGAGCAGCTGTGCGAGGGTGTGCAGCAATGCGTGCTGCGCTGTGAGGTGGTCGTGGAGGGGGACATGGAAATCTACGAAATCGAAGTGGAAATCAGGGACATTAACGACAACGCCCCCAGCTTCAAGGAAATTGAGCTGGAGGAGAGAATGAGCGAGATGACAACCCCGGGATCGCGGTTTCCCCTGGCCAGGGCTCACGACCCGGACTCGGGCCCGAATTCCCTGCGGAGCTACGAGCTGAGCGGCGACGAGCACTTCTCGCTGGCCGTGCAGGCGGGCCCCGCCGGGGCTCAGCGTCCCGAGCTGGTGCTGGCGAAGGCTCTGGACCGGGAGGCGGCGACGTTTCACGAGCTGGTACTGAGGGCGAGCGACGGCGGCGATCCGGCGCGTACGGGCACGGCGCGGATCCGCGTGGTGGTGCTGGACGCGAACGACAACGCGCCCGTGTTCAGCCAGGCGGAGTACACGGTGCGTGTTCCGGAGGACGTGCCCGTGGGCTCCACCCTCGTCACCGTGACGGCCACCGACGCCGATGAAGGGATGAACGGTCAAGTCAGATACTCGCTAAAGACAATCATAGACAAAGCCTCGCAGATTTTCCAGTTGGACGCCGAGACAGGAGAGATCACCCTGGTACGGACCCTGGACTTCGAGGAAGGCGCCTTGTACGAACTAGAGGTGCAGGCACGGGACGGCGGCGGCCTTTCCAACACGGCTAAAGTCGCGGTCACCGTGACAGACGTGAACGACAACACGCCCGAACTGACAGTGTCGTCGTTGCTGAGCGAAATCTGGGAGGACGCCCGGTCGGGGACCGTGGTGGCCCTGCTGCACGTGCAGGACCGCGACTCGGGGGCCAACGGCGAGGTGCGGTGCTCCCTGGACGGTGGACTCCCGTTCCGGCTACAGAGCTCGCGGGGCAGCTACTACCGCGTGTTGACGGCGCGAGAGCTGGACCGGGAGGAGGTGTCGGAGTACAACGTGACGGTGCGGGCGTCGGACGGCGGGTCGCCGTCGCTGTGGAGCAGCGCGGTGCTGCCGCTGCGGGTGCTGGACGTGAACGACAACGCGCCGGTGTTCGCGGAGGCGAGCTACAGCGCCCGGCTGCCCGAGAACAACGCGGCGGGCGCGCTGGTGCTGACGGTGCGCGCGACGGACGCGGACTCGGGGCAGAACGCGCGCGTGCGGTACCGCCTGTCGGAGGGGCGTGTGCGTGGCGCGGCGCTGTCGTCGTACGTGTCGGTGCAGGCGGAGACGGGCGCGCTGTACGCGCTGCGGTCGTTCGACTACGAGGAGGTGCGCGAGGTGTGGGTGTGGGTGCGGGCGGAGGACGGCGGCGCGCCGGCGCTGAGCAGCAACGTGTCGGTGCGGGTGTCGATCGTGGACGAGAACGACAACGCGCCGCAGGTGCTGTACCCGCCGTCGGCGGCGGGTGCGGGCGTGGAGCTGGCGCCGCGCTCGGCGGAGCCCGGGGCGCTGGTGGCCAAGGTGGTGGCGGTGGACGCGGACGCGGGGCAGAACGCGTGGCTGTCGTACGAGCTGGCCAAGGCGACGGAGCCGGGGCTGTTCCGCGTGGGGCTGCACAGCGGCGAGGTGCGCACGGCGCGCTTCCCGCTGGCCCGCGACGCGGCGCGGCAGAGCCTGGTGGTGGTGGTGAAGGACCACGGGCGGCCGGCGCTGTCGGCCACGGCCACGCTGACGGTGGTGCTGGCCGAGAGCGTGGCCGAGCTGCTGTCGGAGCTGGGCAGCGCGGCGGCGGCGGCGATGCCGGGCGAGCCGTCCGGCAGGCTGACGCGGTGGCTGGTGGTGGCCGTGGCGGCCGTGTCCTGCCTCTTCCTCGCCTTCCTGCTGCTGCTGCTGGCGCTGCGCCTGCGGCGCTGGCGCTGGCGCCGTGAGCAGCTGCTGGCGGCGGGCAGCGGCGCCTTGCGCGGCGTCCCGGCCTCGCACTTCGTGGGCATCGACGGCGTCCGCGCCTTCCTGCACTCCTACTCGCACGAGGTGTCGCTCACCGCCGACTCGCGCAAGAGCCGGCTCCGCTCGCCGGGCCACAGCTGCTGCGACACCCTCCCGGCCCGCCCGCCGCCCGACGAGCCCGCGCCGCTGCTCGGGGAGGACCCTGCGGCCGCTCACGGCGCCGACCCCGCTCCTCCGCCGGTGAGTTCCTGTGGCCGGGCTTTCTGTCCCACGCGTCCCTACGCTTCTCCCCTTTCCCCGCGCTGTGTCATGCATGGGGAAGCTTGTAGTTGTCTTCCTGTGCATTTTCCTTTTCTTATTGTCCAAGGAACTTCCTTGGAGAACTCTGGCTATGGTCTTTTGTGCAAACTCCAGTGTCATCGTCCTCCTGTGTACTTGTAACTGTTCTCGTGTATTTCCTACAGTTACAGTGAATTATGTAATTGTGAGAAGTGCCACGATGGGAGCTTTGAGGGAAGCGAACAGTGTATTCATTACCTCTTAAATATCTCAATTACGTATGTATTCTGCCATCATTTAGAAGAGTATATTATGTTCCTTTCTTTTTTGAGTGTTTTACATTCTCCTCTTTTTTGTTTTCCTAGTTAAGTTACTCAAAGAAAAGCTAATTGTTTCTCTGTTAAAATGTTCCTGGAAGAAATGTTCTTGCTTGCAAAATACACATGCTAAGTATTGATAGACTTCATGGTAAGAATTGATAGATCTCATAGTAAAGGAGAAGCTGTCTGTGCATCTTTTCTTTGGGTAGGGTTTACATGCAAATGATGAAAACCAATGGCAATGATGCAATCTGTGAGGAGTTATTAATGGCCCTTGCTCATAGGAAGTAACTGCTGATGTTTTGTGAGTATTAAATAGGTGTGAATGCCGGCAATGGGAGGTTAAGTTTGTCCGGAACTTCTGGGTGTGGAAGCTGCTCAATTTGTGCATTGTCATGTAGGATAGAGCTTTTCTTGTGGATGGTAGATGTTGGGTGTAGATGCAGAGATTGCAGTAACGGTTTCAGATTCACAGACCATCCAAATTGTCCATGTGCTGAAGAAGAAAGATGATGTCTTTGAGCTGATACTGCTGACTGAGTCTTTTAGCATATCGCTTATGGCCTTTAGAACATTTTGTGTTCCTTCAAATGTGTGTGATAAGCAAATAAGTCTCTAAGCATGCATCCGTGTTGTGATCCTTGTTCTCTCTGAAGAGAAGTTGTGTGGGAAACATTTCTTTCTATCATGTCTGTTTGAAAACCTTGCTTCCCCTTGCATGATATTTGACCACACTGAGGCACTCTGTGTGCACAGAGGCAGGGTGGGTGGAAGACATTGCTGTGGTATGGTTTGAAATGTCTAGAAGGTAGGTGCCAATATTCACTTTTTCCAAGTTGTTATGTGGGTGCCATAGTTGTGATCCTGTGCATTTTCTTATTGCCCAAAGAAATTTCTTGGATGCTATGGTCTGTTTTGCGGATTCCAGTGTGATTCTCACATGTACTTGTAACCGGCTAAGTACCC
>WHYT01017120.1:409079-457334 GCA_009806455.1 Tetrax tetrax | reverse complement strand
CTTTCCTTTCTTCTTCTGTCATGCAGACACCAGTAAGGGACGCTGTGCTCTCACTGGCTTTGAAGGAGATCTGGTGGTACATCTGCTCTCATGGGTTTTCTGGGCAGCCCAGGGCCCCAGGGCAGCATGTGACAGCTGGGCTGGGAGACAGTCCCCACTCCGCAGCGACCTCAGGTCTCTAATGCCCTTGATGGTGGCTGAGCTCTGTGAAATACCCGAAGCAGGGGACGTACTTCTTGTTTGCTCTGTATGCCAGTGTCCTCTGGAATTGCATAAGCATGTGCCATTATTATGCAGCACAAAAAATAGAAATATTTGTATATTACTACACACGTAACTAAGAAATATGAGTTTCAAATTCTATTTTTGACTTTGCTTTCTGTATCCAAAACGTTGTCCCCTTTATTCTACTGACACATTTGCCCAATAAAGGAACGTACATAAGCCAAGCTATTTTCCAGGAAAGCTCATAACATGCCTAAGTATGTGTGGCTTCGTAGAATCGTAGGGTACGTCAGTCTGCACTGGACTTATCTCAGTGTGGAAGCATGCGACCTCAGTTTTTCCATTTGGTCACTGTAAAAGCCAGAGGAAGCATCCAACCAGATCTCTGAGCTACTTCCATATAAGACTAAGAATTTTACCATTTCTATTTTTCTTTTACCATCTCTTTTATATATTTTTTTCTAATCCATAGTAACAAGTGTAATGTATATATATATATATATAGACACTTGTATATATATAGACACTTGGTATTTCTGAGAGCTTAAATAGCAATATAAATGGTAAACAGAAAAACCTAGCTGGAACTTGAATTATGTAAAACACTAATAGACAGTCTGAAATTTTACTCAAATTTTCTTTCATTTGAGAAGGTCTGTGATTGCTTGATTCATAGCTACTCAAAAGAACATAACATGCTAGTGGCCAGCGGTCAACCACTCACAGGATAAGTGACTTGTGTCCACTTAGTTCAATGATCTAAGAGGTTTCATGAGAGGTTTGTAGCAGCCTACACTACTTCAGCTACAGAGATCTTTTATTTTCCTGTTTATGAGTTTATTATTTCCATAAACAGCCTGGGGACAGGCTGTTCAGTAGGGCCTGTTGTGATAGGACAAGGGGTAATGGGTTTAAATTAGAAGGAGGGAGGTTTAGATTAGATATTAGAAAAAAATTTTTTACAATGAGAGTTGTAGAGCACTGGAACAGGTTGCCCAGAGAGGTGGTGGATGCCCCATCCCTGGAAACGTTCAAGGCCAGGCTGGATGGGGCTCTGAGCAACCTGATCTAGTCAGGGAGGTCCCTGCTTCTTGCAGGGGGGTTGGACTAGATGACCTTTGAAGGTCCCTTCCAACTCGAACCATTCTATGATTCTATATCTGTAATTTCTCTGCACTGTTCACAGAAGGTCAGAGTTTAACCCAAAGAATAAAGGCTGGCTGGACATGTTCTCATTACATACCTTCTCTTTCAGATGGACGTAACCTGAGGCATAAGTACTACAAGGAATATTTTGGTAAGCCACTGGCATGAAGTGTTGCTATTATTAAGAGTTGTTGCATTTTTTATAAGGAATTTGCTGCTTATGAAATGAAGAGATTCTTTAGCCTCAACTCTCTACACCTTGGTCAAAAGATCTTATTTTAAGATCTGCACTACCCTGACTGTGGGCTCTTGTGAATCAGTATCTCCAGCTGTGGCACACTGTGTTAAATGGTGCAGCCTCCTGCCAGGGGTTCCCACCCTAGGGGTGAGACACACTCAATCCAATAACCTTGTATTATTTTTAAGTGTATTTTTGGAGCTTTGCTCATGGCCTAGGACTCCTTGCAGATGAACACAGAACTCTAAAGCAGGGTCTTTTGCCAAGAGCTTGAGTTGTGGTGTGTGATAAGAAGTGACTGGAGCCCAACAAATCAGTCCCTTGTTATCTGCAACCACAAGAGATGTCAGGTCCCTGCACAGATTGATAGATGTGTGTCTCAGAGAAAGCAGGAGGATCTTCCAGAAGATCTCTTTCCTTATGGCTTCAAAGCTCTTGTTTTCCGCTAACTCTCGGAGCTAGAGAGTGACAGTCAGATTGGAAGTGATATTCAGATACAACTAGACAACATCTTTTATGTGATAAGAACTGCCAAATTGGTCCAGTTTAGCTGATAAAACTATAAAAGGATTTCCTTTCTCTGTCCAGTGGGCTATCGCAGCTCTCCCAGAGAACTGCTGAGTAATGAGACCGGTAAAACTGTACTGCTTAGAGAATCTTGAGGAGACATTTGCCACAGACTAACTTAAAATCTAACTTTGCTGGCACTTGCTTTACAGGGAGCAATTCCAACAATGTGGTTGGCTATGTGAAAAACCAGCAGAAGCATTTAGGCTAATCGAAAGTGTGCCTGGGTAAGTGTCCTGTGAGTAAAGGGAAAGCTGGGTGAAAAGAGTTGATGCTTAGTATGCAATTATTTAAAGAAATGGTTGTTTGAGGGTGAAATTATACCAGTATAAGGACAGCACCTTAAAACTATGTACAAGCACATATCTCAGGCTCCATGAAAAGCCTGTGCCGACAGAGAGAACCTGTGGCACTGGAGATCAAGCTCTGCAAACTGTCCGCGGATAATTTAATGTCTTTCCCAACTCTTACTGTCCCCTCCCGCTCTTTATTCTCATTTCACAAGATGCACCTGATTTCCTTGAAGAACCTTTGCCTTGTGAGTGTTCGGAGGATGGAGTGGTGTTCAGGATGAAAAATAAGTGCTGCAAAACTTTGTGTGCCTTAAGACTTTAAACTCTGTTTTGGGGCTCCTTCTAATGCAGGTATAACTGCTCCAGCAAGACAAATCAAAAAGCTCTTTATTCTGGACTGATGGGTGGTTTTGTGGGATAATTTTATGTGTGTGAACATTTGCGTTGAACAGTGCGACCCATTGGCATACGTGAATGTACGTGTGTCTGGCCAGAGCGAAGCCGACTGAAAATGCTCCAGTTGTTTTATCAGACTTGGAATTAGGCAAGAATGAAAATATTTATTATACCAAAGGTTCTGTCCCAAGATGGTTTTCTCAACACTTTCAGCTTCACTTTAAAACTCAGTTGAGCTTAACTGGCGGTTATGAAAACAAAGCAGTTCAGTGTGCTTTTTGTGTACCTACGTCAGGCTGACTGTTCAGATTACACAGCTACGTAAGGACGAGGTGTGTGCAAACATCCCAGGAAGGACAGATATTTTAATTCCTCTTTTTTTTTTGTTTGATTTTCACCCAGCTGGACCACTCTGTTAAACAGCTGTCAAGGAATGCTTTACCCAACAGTTTTCTGGTTTGGAAGAATTCTGGTCCCAAATCTCCATGAGCACGTCTCCAGCATTACCCTGATCCCTGCCCATCGCTGATAAAAAGACTTCGCTGTTCGAGGAACAAGATGAGTCTAGATTTTAAGCCTGTCAGAAAGGGGAGAAATGTGATCCCCTGAAAGAAACCACACCATTTATGAGCTGCCCTTCTCCCAGTGAAATCCAAATACCTCCAAGCAGATCCACGTAAGCCACAGTGCCATTATCAGGCTGCTGGAACAGAGCCTGCCCTTTATGTGCATGTTATGTGACCGATTCAGATTTCATCACCGTGAACGTAACTATTATAAAAATGAAGTGACATCAGAATTGTACCTGAATATAATCTCTAAGTTGCATTAAAATAGGCAAGACTGTAAGACTGAGGAGGCTCTCTGGATCAAATCCAGTGCCTGCCTATCTCAAACAGCTCCTGTAAATCAGCCTTTTCATAAACTTAACATTCGAAGAAACTGCAGGTTTCTTCTTTTCCTCTTTATTCCTCACGTTCACCAGGTTTGACACCCAATCTGCAAGCCTAAACTTGAAATCTTTTTGAGGAACTCTAAGCTAGGAGCAAAACAGATTTTATAAATTTTTTTTAAAGTTACTTTCCTTTAGCTTCTCACTCTGGTGAGCTGCAGATCGAGGGCCAATGCTGGAAGAGATTTCTTTCTACAGTTCTAAGCAGACACACACGTGTGCCTTTTTAAGTCGTCGTTTTTAGCCAGCACAGTTAATACTCACCGAATGTACATCTGCAGTTTTGTACCTGCAAAACCTCAGCAAGAGGGCTGAAGCCTGGATTATTTTTGCGCATGTTAGAAAAGCAAAAGCAGAATCAATTTGTGTGATTGTAAGGATTGTCTGGCAGATGGGCAACTCCTCTTCGGAAGTCCTGTACCTTCATGTTGACTTCCATAAATCCTTGAGGTCATTTTGACAAATCTGCCAGAATTGCTAGGCAAAAGAAGCCACATTTGCTGCCTTGCTTAGTACATGTCTCCATCTGCATGCAGGAAATCAGCATTTTAATATGCAGAGTAGTAGCGGTGTATATAAATACCCAATTCACAAACACAAGTGCCTGCTTCCACCCACAGACTACAGGATTTTTTTTCCACTCAAGCCAAAGCTAAGACGCCTGTAAAACACTTGATACTTTGCATGTGACACTTGCAGCTGGAGAGATGAAAGATGCCAAACCGCTCTTCTGTTTCCCATTCTAAACAGGCACGTTCCTCGATGCTTTGCAGAGCAAAGGAAAAGTTGAAAGGCTCCACATTTTCCTAAATATCTCCATTTGTTGAACTCTGTTCGCTTCTTTGTGTTCCAAGTTCTGGGTATTATATGGAACACCATATTCGAACAGATCTATTTCTAGAATTTTATCATATATGACTTCATACAATGATATCTTAACTCCTGCTGCGAGACAGAAATCCATCCATATTTTGTAGTTCCAATCTCAATTTAGGCCAGAAACTTGAGGCTGTACCACTGACATTACTTGACAACCTAAAGCAACACAGCTCATAATGAAAGTCTTGCTCCTAGGTGCTGCTCAGTGAGATGCATTGGGTTTTTTTTTCAGCATTACTTCTTGCAGAAAAAATCAAATTCTGATTAAATGAGCAAAGCTCTTCAGTGGTTAGTGCTAAGCCCCAAAGAGTAAATGCCAAATTGTTCTATTTTAAAGTAGAAAACTCAGTGCCTAAAATCCTGTGAGGATCTAGCTGAAAAACTTGTGTCGAGCATTAACAAACCTGCAAGATTAAAAATTCAGATCTCAACTTAATATGGCAAAGCGTCCAAAAATATGCTTCATTTCTGTGGGCACGTTCACTTCAGTGGCTGCTCTTTCGCAGCTACAAAAGCACGTACCTGATCACCTTGCTGGATGGGATGGTAAAGATATTTTCTTCTTGCAAAACACATTTTTTAAAAAGAAAATTGACAAATTAATAATTTGTTGGTGCATTTCTGTTTACTGGATGTTATCAAAGACATCACCCTTCCTTATGGTGCTATAACGCTTGGGGTTTTTTTCAAGTTAACTCTTTTGGAGTTATTAATTGTCAAACTCAGAACCAAAAGCTGCAGAAGAGGCTTGTCTAAATGCTGTGTTTTCAACGCTGACATCCATCACACGTTGAAACGAAAACACAGACCAAATGAGTTGTCCTCAGCTTATCTTCTCTCCAAAGACAAATGGCTTAACAACAGTCTTCCAAAGCACGGCAGGAAATCACTACTGTAGGTTGTTTTTAACGTTCCCTTGTATGCTTTAAAGCATGTTTGGTGCTATAATAAACTTTCCGTGTATCACTGTGCTAGCAACGCTCATGGCCTTCCACATCCTCCAGCGTGGCTGGTGGAGCTTCGCTGCCTGACGGTAGCTGAGGATCTGTGGCAGCCCCGGGCGGACCCATTCCCGTTTGTGCCCCTGGTGCTTAGATGTGTACAGGTTCTGCCACTTTGGTGCTCAATAAAAAGTGACCAGTATATTTTTCAACTCTGCCTGGTTTCAGTGTTGTGTTCTTGATGTGCGCTTGGCTTCGAAGTACGAAACAAAGGACAAATCTTTTAAATTTTAGTTGTGGGGAGAGCTCAGGAAACATGGACACAGAGAGACAAATGGCATTTTGTCCACTGGAAGGGACGTGACAGACCCCTGAAACACATCTACCACCAATGCCCTCTTTCAGAGGGGCCACCTTTGTGGTTCAGATGCTCGCTCAATTCTTGATGCCTTCACTTCTGTTGCCCAAAGAGGAGGATGGACTGTGAAGAGGATAGTGATGGTAACCCAGGTAGAAGGTGACCCTCTTATTTGATCAGGCATTTTCCTTGTTGATTCAGAGCTGTTGTTTGCTGACACATGGGTTTGAGCTGCCATCTCCGGGGGTTTGCGCAGCACAAGCAGCTCCTCAGACAGCTTTGCGGGAGGCCAAGGCTTGCTCGAAGGGTGGAAAAGTAAACCGAGTCAGAGGCCAACGCTGGGCTGGAGCCCACTGCAGGATGCCACACCTGAAAGAGGAGCCTGGCGCTGAGAGGCTGGGCTGCTGAGCGCTGCGTTTCCAGGAGCAAGCAAGACTTCACCATCCCACCAGCTCCACCCACACCGGTCTTGCTCTACCTGCTCATCAAGAGTGGGCAGGAGTCCTTCTGCATTGCTTCCCTTCTGCCCTGAAACCGCAACAGAGAAGTCACTGAGAGAGAAACTGTCTGTAATTTAGCCCAGGAGGGAAGAGCAGCTAGTTTCATTGCTTTTGAAAGGTTTTCTGTGGTTTTTGAGAAGACAGCAGCTAGTGCGAGATGTCAGGGTGGCTCTTCAGGCTGGCAGTGAAGTTATCCTTGAACTTCTCATGGCAGCGGCCTATTTGGATGGGGAGATTCATGCCTCCTGCTGTGAACTGTGAGGTGGAATAAGCACCTTGGCTTTCAAGAGAAGGATCTTTTGGTGAACACACAAAATTATGTTTTGATGTCAACTTGTTTCCATGTTTATGCAAGCAGATAGTTTCTGTTGATGTAGCTGGCTAACAGTCTTCATGGAAAAAACATTGCGTGACCTAAGGTATCATCTGCAGGTGACACTGAAGTGCTATTGGTGCATCCATGAACCCAAGAGCTGGAATCAAGAGAAGGACAAACATTATAATAGGTCCTCAATAAGTCAGGGGTCTGCATTAAAACCACAGTCAGGTCAGCAATCTGCAGAAGTTGTAAATATGAGAATGACAACAATAAATTGCTGTATTTTTGACATACTTAGGTCAGAGCTCCGTTAAGCTTTGTGGTGCAGAAGTGTTTTGGTTACCTTCAGAAAGATGTTCAAAACAAAATAGACTTCTGACAGTTTCCAAGATGGAGATGGAGATGGTAGGGCTCATTTCACCAAACCTTACTGATCCACCAGGTGAGTCTCCCAGTTTAAGCACTGGAGGCTGTGCAGAGAGAAACCAAGAGATTTAATTAAATTCCCCCTTCCTTCCTGGTGACACGTGGAGGGACAGACCTAAGGATTTTAGCTGGCCTTTATCAGCAGCATTGACAAGAGAGAAAGGAAGCTTGGTCCAAAACTTTGTTCTTTGCTTTCATAACCAGGAGCAGAGGATGTCCTGCCCAAGAGCCTGTGAAAAACCCGACCTGAAAGCAGAGTATTTGGATTTTTGGCTAAAACTGTGTAAAGTCTACCCATGCACCAGAGGATTTTTCCCTCAAGGTGGCACAAGAGGAACAAAAGTGTGATGAGCCCTGGTTGTGGCGAGGGAAGCAGAACCTGCTTAGAACTGGAGTCTGACCCTGAGCTTTATTATCCAATTAAATAGGAAATATGGTAGGTACTGTAATTGGGCTGCATGTTGTATTTTTATAGCGTGAAAATTATCTCTTATACCAGAATGAAGAAATACAATTTTTATTAGTGATGTTTTCTTTACATTATAGTCTTGAGTCGGTTTATTCCCAGCATCTTCTGAGCCATGAGATAACAAGAAGATGAAACTTCAGTCCGTTCAGCAATTTTGCAGAATGTATAGCAAAAAGTCGGCAACAGCTACATTTTTTTCTGCATTTATTCAGTTTCGTTGGTGCTAAAATGTAATTTCACGTTACAGGATTGAATGAACATACAAACAACAGACAGGGCCACAGTCCTGAGCCCAGACAATGCTGTTTCTCCCGAGCTGCAGGTCTACTGGGTAATAAACCAAACCGCCCCACTTATTATGGTGCGTTATTGCTCGTCAACTCCTATTCCTCCTTCTCTGTGCCGGTATTGTTTTTCTCAGTATAGTGGTTGTACCCCTCACTGTGTCATTCCCCCTCCCTCACCAAAGCTGGGAGAGGAGGAAGGTGACCGCAACGCCGGAGCGCAGCGGGTGCCTCCGCGCCAACCCAGGATGTGGCGTCTTGGCCCGTCTCCACGTTGTGTAGATTCTGGATTTTGTTCCTCTCCGGATTGTGTACACAGCACCGAGCTACATGTGTTTCCACAAGCGGCAGCTTTTTGCCAAGAGGAGGAAGTTAAATAAGGAAACCGGCAGTGAGAGCCTGTTGCTCAATTAGCCGGATTGTCAGCAGTGCTTGGCTAACGAGAGCCGCGCTGGGGACCGCACCGGCCACGCACACGCTGCACACAGCAGAGCCCCAGAAGAACACCCAGGCTCCTCATGAGCGGCAGCTCCCCGTGCCGTATGCTGGCTTCGTGGATGATGGGTGAGGTTTTGGGGTGAGAAAAGCAAGAACAAAACCAAGAAATTTTTTTTTTTCCTACCTGCCTGGAGAGGGGGAAGATGTTTTTCACCACTTTTCTATCAGAGATACAGGGAACAATTCGGTGTGATCCCGAGGCTATGACTACTACAAACGCCCTCAGATGAACAGAAGAATGTGCTTCCTTGCCAGGCTTTGCCTTACCAGGGCCACGGCAGAGCCAGCTGGCCGTGCTCCAGATCCTTACAAAAGCTGCAGAAGGAGGAGACCAATTCAAAAGCGTATGTGAGCTTGGACATGTTTCGCCACCTAGTTCCCGTGCTTTTCGATAAGGTCTAAATCTCTACGGACCCCTGGGAACCTGGGCTGCCTTTGAGCCCTGGCTAAGCACCTTACCTAAACCCTGAGCAGGGCCTGGATGGGAGCTGCCTGAAAATCAGCGCCCAGCATTATCCCTGGATATTTTCTCATGGGAAGGAGGGCTGTTGCAGCGATGCAGGAACTTCCTTCATCTGCCTGACGCATCCAGTTCAAGTGATTAAGAAAGCATTTCTCAATCAGGAGCCAAGGGAGTTAGGAAGTCCCGGCTGTGATTTACGAGAACCCAGCTATTTGTAGGGTGTTTCCCAATCACTTTGCTTTCTCCTTGGTCTTTGGAAAGGAGGCCTCTCTCCAGACCGCTTCAGTGGGACACAGCTTGGGACAACATGTGTTCTCTGTAGCTTCTGGCCGCATTGTGCTGGTGGGGTGTCCCATGGGGCTCATCACCTGGGAGATGCAGATAGGCCACACTGAAACACTCCATGGGAAAACACCAGTTTGATGGAAAGTGGCCAGGTTTTGGGCTCCATGAGCTGTCACAGAGGTGCGAGCCTGGGGTCTTGGCCCCGTCATGGTTCGAGTGTCACCACCTCCACTGCCCCAAAGGTAGGGAGGCAGCACCTGGATGTCCTGGGAGAAAACTGTTCTCCTGCAGAAAATTGTGCATATGTTTGACTGGGAATGACATTTATTCCCTCAATGAGGGAATTTATTCCTCCTCAAAGGAGGATCTTAATCTCATAGTTTACACCTCAGAGACAATTTAAGCCTAAGTGAATCCTGTAGCTGTGATGCCTGGGGGAGGATGTAGGTGTCCTGCTGCAAAGCAGAGCACGATGCTCCCTGACAGGCAGCTATAAATCTTCAGAAAGGATGGAACTGGTTAACTTTGGCTGTATGTTGAGATCCACCATGAAAGCGCTCCCCTCTACCGAGCTAAAACCTGTGGGTTTTTAATAAATGAGCATCACAAATGCACATATCATGCATTTATGCCCTCTCCCTGATGTACATACTTGTAAATACTGGTGTGGTGCTGACTGAAGCGTTTCTTAAGGAAGATTTCTCCAGCCTGGGAGTTTACAAACAGGCTTGGCAGTGTGTGTAACCTGTCTTGCCTCTGCACGCAACAGCCTCGGCAAAACAACTTCCCTATCTGCCTGCCCACGATGTGGCACCCGCCGACGCTCCTCCTGCAGCAATTTTTCAGAGGGCGGAGGAAAAAAATAGAGCTGCAAGACCTCAACCTGCTCTTCAGGTGCTGGCCATGCACGCACGTAGAGCCACCTCCCTCATCTGTCAGCCGCGGTCTTAAACACGAGACAGGCTTCCCCTGGCAGGATTTTATGGGCGAAGCACCTTGTGTTGCTGCTCCAAGGGTGTGCAGCCTCTCTCCGCACCGGCGGCCGAAGGCGTGACTTGGCGGCAGGTGAACGCTGCCTCTCCCTGCCTGTAACCATAGCCCCGCGCTTGCAGGGGAATTCGAGCCAAAGCCAGCGCTGCCGGCAGCGGGTGACACCGTCCTGGTGGCCCCCGGGACGCTTCCCACCGCTGCACAGCCAAGATGGTAGAAGGAGGTTTCGCCAAACTCTTCCAGAAACGGCCGTTTTTCCGCTTCGCGCAGAAATATGAGCCCCTTGGAGGTGGCGAGCCAGAAGAGAAGGTGAGAATTGCCTGTACCTCTTGCCTGGACCTGCTGAAATAGTTTGTGTAATTGGAGTTGAATTTGTCTATTTTGTCTGCTTTGTCCCACCCGTAACGTGATATTGCTGCTGCTGTGCTCTCCTTTCTGTGCGCCGAGTCGTTCCCTGTGCAACAAGGGACGAGATTAATGATGTTTACCAGGCAGCGGGGCGAGATGGGGATCCTTGTTTCTATGCGATACTCCCAGGACGTATAGCTCAGGCCAAAGTCCTGGCCAGGATCGTTGTTCTCCTGAACCTGAGGAGGTTCAAAATGAACAAAACTCATAGCAGAATGATGGCCGTGAGCTGCACGGGCGCTGCGTGGGCCTTTCTGGAGTGCTTGCACAAAATGCAAAGGCTGTCTCCGCACAGGAGCACACAAAGAGCGAGGCAACCCTGTCCTCGGGGGTAGCCCCTGCCACTGGTACCAGTTGTGTGCTGGGGGGGCTGTGACCCCTCATCTGTCTGTTGTGCTGCTGCAGTCATTACTGGTAATGAATGGCCGAGAAGAGTGCTAGCTCAGACCTTCGGAGTCCACTTCGAAGTAATGCTTTCTTTTCTTGAAAAATACTGATGTATGAGCATTGATTTTTTTTCTCCCACGCAACAGATCGGTTGGGTGCCCTCCCACCTAAACCTGATTTGTGTAATTCATTCAGCTTGCAGGCTCAGCCCTTAGTTCCGTCCCAACAAGTGCCATCCACACACTTTTGAGATATTCATGTTCTTTTCCCTGTCTGACTGGAGGCCTTTTCTCAGATGTTATTTCAGCTAATCCTCTGCTCTCTCCTGAGTCTCGTCTTTCCAGTATGGAGGTTGGTCAGTGCTGCACGGAGAAGAAAATAAGACATTGAGCAGTGCATTGTGCAATGCTGCTCTACACTGCTTAAAAATAGTCCAAAACCCCAGGAAAGGAAGATCTTGTTGAGGTTACAGAGTTATAGAATCCCAGAATGGTTTGGGTTGGAAGGGACCTTTAAAACCCATCCAGTCCAACTCCCCTGCCAGGAGCAGGGACATCTCCAACTGGATCAGGTTGCTCAGAGCCCCGGCCAACCTGGCCTTGAATGTTTCCAGGGATGGGACATCAACCCAGAGTGTCTGTAATCTTGCTTTGATGGGAAGCTGAGATTTCTGATCGTTCATAGGCAGGAGGCCACCAGCAATTAGTCTGGCTTGTTCTTTGGCGGTACCATTTCTGTTGTGCCAAAATAAATAATGATATATATTTACTTCCAAATATAATGGTATTTGTTTGAAAATCATTGCAGAGCACTTTCAGTCTTACAGATCTTAAGTATTTTGGTCAAAGGGTTGCCCTGGCCCTTAAAGATGTGAGGCCAGGTGAGCCGGTGGGACCCAAGCCAGGATGCATACCCAAATTGTGGGTTGGGAAGGAAAAGCCCCCGTGCCGGTGGCTGCGAGGTGATGGCCAGCTTGCAGGCTCTGGCGATGGGTTGTCTGGAGAGGGCAGGACAGTTAGCTTTCCCATCAAAGCACAAGCCTGTGTCTAGATAATGCCATATATCATTTCAACTCTTTATCTACAGTGACCCATTCAGAATCGCTGGGAATTTTTGTGGTGCTGATTTGGGGTTATGAGAACCATGTGTTTCCTGCAGAGACCTGGAGAACAGCTGAAGATTTTTTTTTCTGAGCATCCAAGTGTGTTTGTGCGCGCACACGTACACAAGCACAAGTACCTCTGTGTATATACGTGTGTGAAAGTGAAAACCCCCTGTGCACTGTGTGGCTCACATCTCCTTTTCCCTTTGGCCACATACTGGGGTCACTCCCATGGCACCCAGAGCTCCCAGTGAATCTGGTCAAGGACAGATTTCCCAGGGGGCTGCAGCCCTCCCCTCCCAACAGTTTTGAACCTGATGAGATGGGTGGGTTTTGTAGCACCATCCAGGGCAATCTGTCCATCTCTGCGCTGCGGGGTGGCCTCCATTTCCACACACGGTGCCGCTGGGACTGGCGATGCTCAGCCCCAGTCCCACAGGAGCCACTGGCAAGTGTAGGCCTCCCTCTGCCTCCTTCATCCCAAAATAACTGAATCCCAGGGCAAGAAGGAAGCACCTTTAAGGTCTCAGAGGGCATCAGGATGGGAAAAGAGTTTGTTGTGGAGATCTGCTGCCAGTCCACCAAGGACTGCTGTGATTTAGGATTTTTTTCTCTCCTTAGCTTTAGAAAGAGCTGGGTGCTCTTTCCCAGGGACACCTCTGGGTAGTAGATTTTAGCACGTTAATATCTTCAGAGTTTCTTTGGAGATGTGAGGGCTTTTCCTTGGCAATAGTTCCATTTCTCCTCACTAAATCTCCTGCTGACCCTTTCCTCCACAACACCTGATCTGTTCAAGGCTCGGTAGACATGAGTCGAGGTACAGGTATTTCCCAGCCCTGTCCTGCATTCAGAGCTAAATTACTATTCCAGCTTGGGCCAAGGGTTTTTTTCCATTTCAGCTTTCACACCAATGAACGTTTATCTCCTGGAGAGTTTCACAGGCTCTGTTTTCATGTCCTGCATATGCAGAGCATCCTTATCAGAATAGTTTTATTACCATGCAGCTACCTATTTTTTTTATATGCCCTGAAAATAAAACTAAACAGTGCAGCTTTCCTTCCATGGGATAAACGGGAGAGCGTGGGATTGTCTCCGCACAGCCGCGGCACGGACTTCACATACACACCCCTGTGTTTTCAGTCCCTTGGAGGCATCAAGCCCAATTTCTCACTTCTGAAATCTCCCAGCAGGCAAGGAGTTAACTCCCCCCATCCAGCTTCCACAGGTTTTTGGGCTGAGAGCTGCAGCACCTCCCTCCCAGGAGACCTTATATAAGAAGGTGCCTTATACTGTTAGGTTTGGGGGTTTTTTTTGGCCTGGGTGGGGCTGGTTGGGGGTGGGTGAGGAGGCTCCTCAGCTGGGATCACAGTCAGCTGGGTGTCTCTGCAGGGATGGCAATGCCATCCTTCAGCTCAAGGGGCTTTGCTAAATTTAAAGAGGAGCTGGAAGTTTTTATTTTATTTCCTTTTTAAAAAAGCCAGGTTTAAGCAGGAGCAAGAGAGCAGTGGGGGTGAGGGAGCGGGATGTGCAGCTGGGGGCAATGGCCCAAGGTTTGGGCATTACCCACTCAGCCTGAGTCAGCCCTCCGTGCCCCTGAGGGCAACTGAAAACCTAGGGAATAAGTTTCAAGCAGCTTTTCTGGAAAACCTTGGCTTTGTGAGCAAAGTGTCTGTGCTGAGGCTTTATCTGCAAGCAGGGAAACCAGAGGCTTTATTTCATGTAGAAAAACTGCAATTCTGTGATAGACGTGCGATGGGGGAGAAAGAAACTGTGTGAGAGGAACTGGAACCGTGGGGTGGGGGAGGAAGGGCAGGGGCTGGGATGATGAAGCCCAGCGAGCAGCCTCTCGCGTGCAGGGCTGTGGTTTCCTCCGCGCTGGTTTCTGCGTGCTGCCTGCACCCGCAAAATCCCTCCACACGCACCACAAAAAAAGCAGTGCAAAGGGCTTTGGAGGAAATGATTTGATTTATTTATTTTAGAACAATCTATAAGAAGAGGGTTTCTGCTTAATATTTTAATGCTTCTTGTTAGACTAAATAACTCAGCCCACTTTTGACTGGATTACGATACATCAGCTGGTCCAAAGTAATCTAAGATGGGGGAAAAAAATATGCAAAAACTCAGTAAAGGCAGAGGTGGGGGAAAATCCCGAGAACAGAGCTTTGGGCTGCTTGCCCAAGTATACAGAAAGGGCTGTGTGCTCTGCAGAAAGCCCCACGCTCGCTTCCTTCCCGCACCGGCTGCCGGCCGCAACAATTGATGGATTGTTCCGGGGTAAGGGATGCCGAGGCAGCGGCGCAGGTACCGGCAGTGCCGGGCGTGCTCCGAGGTGCACTGGGGCCAGCTGCTTGCAAAGGAGTAGATAAAGTAAACATTTTTCTTTTTTTACTTCCTGCCCAGAAACGATGCCCAGCGAGGGGCTGGTTTTGGGAAGCGGTTTGCTCAGGATGCTGCCCAGTGCCCAGCAGCCGCGGGGTGGGATGCGTTTAGGGGCAAAGGAGGAGGGAGATGGGGCTCCACTGATGCCTTTCCACTTGTGCGTTGCTGGAGCTGTGGCAGGAAAAGCCATGCCACGTTCATCCAGGGGAAATCACGTACAGGCGTAAGCTAATCAATGCAAATTAACACATCCCAATGAAGCTGTTCATTTGACAGCCCCCAGCTGGAAGGAGCACGGAGCTGCCGCGTTTCTGTTGATCCGCAGCCAGCACTGGCCGCATCCGGCTCTGCGTATCCATGTGCTTCTGTCACTCATTCCTCCCGCCCTGCCGAGGCCGTAGGGCTGAGCACCATGCTCTCTCAGGATCCCTCTCTTAACAAACACATGGCCTTGTGCTTTATGAATGAGGGTAAATGGGAACGGATTTTCCTGTCCCTTGGGAAAGATGAGGTTTCTCCCTGCCTGTACTTACCCTGCGACAGCGGTCGCACCATCTCCGCCGTGTGCTGGGCTGAGGTTTCAGGGGATGCTGCTGCTCTGGAAGAGGGACTTTGGAAAAGGAGATGGGGGATCTCAAAAGGGAAGAGAGGTCGAGGTGCTGAGCCCCTGGGTGCTCTGAACTCAGCGCAGTGTAATTGGGGTTTGTCCTACCCGCACGTGTTTGAAGAACCAACGGTGGAAGAAAACAGCGACGGATCTGGGAGAAACTTTTGCTTTCTGCTTCTGGCTCAGAGAGTTTTCTCTCTCATATTTGCTGTTCATTTATTGTGCCTTTAAAGAGGGAAAATAGGTTTTTTCCTTGCTCTGGGCAAGGGTTTTCTGACCCCAGCCGTGGTCTTGTGGGTAACCCAGCTCCTCACAGCCTTTCTCTCCAATGTAATAAGCATTAATTAGTGACTTACAACGCTCTGTGATTTAGGAAGAGTTTTGGCTGACTGTGAAGTCACACGGCTGGCAAGGTAAGGGAAGGGGATGGCATTAAGGGAAGAAAAAAGAGATGCTGAAATGCTTTTATGAACTATGCCCTTGCCTAACAATTGGTTATCTTGTTTACTCAGAGCCATGAGGAGTGTGAGCTGAAAATAATTGAGCAGGAGAAGGAGGTGACAGCTCTGCCGCCGAAAGACGCGTGCAAATGCCATAAGGAAGACTTGGCAAAAGCTTTAAATGTAAGGAGTTTTACAGGTCTTTGTGCAATCTGACTCTGGGAAGAGACTGAGCAGCAAAATTGGTCTTTGGTTTCATGTATAAATTCCTGGAGCGTGCAGTGCCTCTGCCTTTACGTGGGACGAATCCTGGCTTTGGCTGTGTCCGAGGCTCGGCCCTGGGCGTTCCTGCTTCCCCTCGTCCCGGGGCAGGATTTCACTGGAGTGAGTGGCTGGCTGAGCTGCAGGTGAAAGACTTCAGTTGTCCAGCCTGGAAAACAAAGCGCTTGCAGTGCTCTGCCAAGTCTGGAGGGCAGCCCCAGGCGCGAATTATCAGCACCTCCTTGGAAAATGTTGCGCAGACACACACAGCGCTTTTTCCCTGCTTTTTGTAGCAAATTTCATTTCAGAGGCAAAAACTCATCGCTTTTATTATCCTAGACAACTTCTGAAAGGCTTGCTTGCAGCCTGAATTGCTGGCTATATATTCACCTCGCCGGTTTGCCACGCGGAGATCAGCCCTGGCAGGGATGTTGGCGGAGGCAGGACCGGCCGCTCTGCCCTGGCCCCGCTCCAGCTTCCCCACAGCTGGGACGTGGATATAGCTGGGGGAATGGAGGGACACTGGGGCTCCAGAAGGAAACTCCAGTCTGATGTAAAACTCATGCTTAACCCCATCTGTGAAAAATAGATGGAAATTTAGAAAGACGGAGTCCCCTCGACCAAGAAAAGCTGTAATGCTTAGCAATACTTTGGGGTCTGACCTTCCTTTTTTTTTTTAAGCCAGGCAAAACAGATCTTATTCCTTCTCCATTTGTTCTTTTTGAATTTTGTCAGGGTGTTTTTATTTTTATTTTTTCTTTCAATATAGAGTGAAATGAGAAATCAGTTCTTTCCTACTAGCGGTTCTAGTTTGTCATCTGTTACATGGTTTCTCACTTGTGGAAGTGGTGTTGTTTTTTTAATTAACTTGTGCTTATTTTATGGGTTTCTGTGATGTTTGATGGTGAAGTTTTATAGTTAAACAAAAATAAATAGCTGAACAGAAAAACAGTGGATAGCTTTTTTTTTTTTTTTGTAGGCAACTGAATCATTAATAGCTTATTTCTCTCTAGGTTGACTTACAAACTGGACTCTCTGAGTTTTCTGTGCTACAGCGCAGGTTAAAACATGGCTGGAATGAATTTTCAGTAGAGAATACAGAGCCGATATGGAAGAAATACCTAGACCAGGTAAGGATTTTCTGCACAGTTTCTCATTTCCTGCAAAAACCCCTGGCTGGGTTGGTCTGACTGCGTCTCTACTTTGAAATATTCAGGGTTTCTACTTCCACAGATTCAGCCATGGAACAGGCTGTGCTCCGGATACAGAAACTATCTGTTCCCCCGGGAAAGCCACTGTGAGATGCAGATGTGGGGTCGTTTAATGTGAAGATAACATCTTAAAATAAAACCAAACCTTTTCATCTCCATGCAGCCCACAAATCAAAAGCCATAGATCAGTGGCCTGCTTTCTGGAGCATATTTGTTCCCTTTAAGGCAAGCGATAAAATCATGAAAGGTTTGAGGAAAGCCAGTAGTGGCTGAAAGCCGCTCTGATTTTGGTTACCCTGTAAAGGAAAGCCCTCAACCTCCAGCAAAAGCAGAGGCAGGTGTAGAGCCCAGGTGAGCGTTAGCGTCTCTGGCAGCCATACATCAGGAACGGACACATTCATACACAGTGAAGAAGATGGTATTTGCTGTCTTGGTTTTCCCCAGCTGAGTTATCCTTGAGTTTTGCTTTTATTTACTGGTTCTCATCAGTATTTAATGCATCTTTCGCTTCTCTTTTTCGAGCTTTTTAACAGGAAGGGTCTTTTTTGTTTGTTTATTTTCAATTTGTCTGATTTTCTTCTTGCTTGACTGGATCATGAAGATTTTAGTTGCTTTGAAAGACTTTATTTTTATTTCATGGATTATCCCTTTTTTCCTAAGTGATCAATATTCTTTAAGTGCTTTGTAATGATCAATAAGTCTCTTCAAGGATTCTTTTGTTCTTAATAAAAAGTGAGATGGTGCGTTTTTTCTGCTCCTTCTTAACAAGCTGCTTCTCCTATGGGAAGAGCAAACAAACTCCTTAGTGCATCTCTGATCCTTCCAGAAGCTGTAGGTCTCTCTGAAAGAGCTGCTTGCAGCCCCACACCATTCACACTCCTGCACTTGAGCATCGTCCCTCAGCAGACACTTGGCGTGGCTTCTTCCAGCTGCTGTTCTTGTACAACAGCCCCTTTGGCCCAGGCCTTCTGAAGAGAAATGAAGGAGACTTTCATCTTTGGCTTCAGCGGGGAATGAACTTAAATCTTAAATTTCCTACCGTGCATTACTGCGGTCCTGCTACCCAGAACAGGCAGTCTTGTCTTTGCCTGGCTTAATTGCCTTATGTCTGTTCCCATGTTAGCTAAACAGAGCCATGACTTTCCCAGGTGGGAGAAAGGTCCTTAAAATCTGTGCTTAAAATTGAAAAAAGTGAGGATCTGACTCCCACAGTGCTGGCTACAGTGCAGGGCTTAGTAGTTTAATTAAAAAAAAAAAAGGGGGGGGGATTTCTGGTTTCAAATTCTAAAAAGACAATAAAGTTTTGTTTGTACTCCAAGGAGCTTTTAGAGTCAGCCCTGCTCTGTATGTCTGCAAAGGCGAGCCTTGCCCATGCAAGCAGGGGAAAAGAGAGGAATCTCATGTTTTTAGGTGTGTGCCCTGTCCTGCCAGTCCCTGGCGCCGTCTGTTCCCTGTACGGGTGCAGGATTTGGCCTCAGCCCAACCATGGCTGCTGCACCCATCCTGTCCGGGCGGAGTGATGCTGCAAGTGAGCAAGGAGGGTCCCTGCAGCAAAACCGCACATCTAATCCTTTCTGAAGAGGTCTGAAGCCAGCTCCACTTCAAGTTTTATATTGCAATTTGTTTTTCTTTTTTTTTTTTCAGTTTAAAAATCCCCTCATTCTCCTGTTGCTGGCTTCTGCTTTGGTAAGCGTCATCACGAAGGAGTACGAGGACGCCGCGAGCATCACCATGGTAGGTGGTACCTCTCCCGCAACCCAACCCTTCGCTCTCGGGTGCTGGTGTGCCCACTCCTGGAACGCCTCTTTGTTCGCAGGCAGTGCTCATTGTGGTCACCGTGGCCTTCATCCAGGTACGTCAGCCGGCGCTCGGCTCCGCAGCTGGGGCTGTCGTGAGTGACCCCGCTCGTGTAACTTGGCTTTCTTCTCCTTTCTCGTTTATAAGGAATATCGCTCGGAAAAATCTCTGGAAGAACTTAACAAGCTGGTGCCTCCTGAGTGCAACTGGTGAGGCATTTTTTGGCTTGGTGGGTCTTAGCAGGGTGCAGGTTGTGAGAGCAGAACCAACTGGTGAAGAAAATTACTTCGGTTTGTCACGCACGTGATGAGAACCTGGAGTCTGGAGGCGTGGCACCAGGTGTGGATGCAGCTGAAAGGAGGTGAAACAACTCTGAAATTTTAAAGTAGGCACCTAGAAGAATGGGATTTATGCTGAGAGACAGGAGGCTCCCAGGAACGTCTTTCTCCACACCCTGCATGAGGGTCCCTGCAGCATCTGGCGTGTCACTGACTCCCCATGCAGGAAAAACCTCACCTCCGTATTTTTTTAGCTTTAGGGTAGTTTTGCCCCTGGTTAGTTGGCCCAAAATGGCTTATGAACGGGGGTGCACGTGGGCTGGGATTCCTCCCCCAGGCCTGTCTGTCGTTGTACGTACGTACCAGGCACGGGCACAGCAGGCATCTCGGCGCAGACTGGCCCCATGCGAGCGCAGTTGCACCATCGCCCGTGGAGCAGTTGTAGGGTGTATCAGATATCACTTCCCTGGATGCTTTGATGTTCAGTATCAGTGCTTTAGATTACAGGAAACGCTTTTCCTATTTATGTGTTTGCAAATCAGCTTTGTCACGGCCAACATAAATAAGTCGCGAGGCTCAGAGAAACCTTGCACTGCAATAGCAGCGTGGGGTTTTGGTCCAAAGTTCACCCAGGTTTGAATCTTACAAATGCCACTGTTTGTTCTTTATTTATTTATGATATGACGTCATAAGCATCTAACCACTTGAAAGGCTGTACTTTTAATACAATAGTGAAAAGGCTTTTTTTTTAGGTTAAGAAATTTGTATTTCATTATTTAAAGCATAAGACACAGGAAGGCATACCCTCTCATCACTGCCATCTACTGTATAAGTAGGGTTTTAGTCACTTATTGCTGAAATGCAGGTCTTCCATAACCTGCCCATCTGTTTATGAATTAAAACTGAGCCAAAAGTGAATATAATCATCTCTTCTCATAATTATTAAGATTTTATGTTCTTATCTACTTTGGAAGCTCTTTGAGGCAGGGCCCTTGTTTTCTTGCCAGTCACCTTCCCAAGCCTGCAGAGAGAATAAAACCCTCACAGCCTGGTTTCCTTTCTTCTTTTTCCGTTTGTCTAATGTAGCCTAAGGGAAGGAAAACTGCAGCACCTTCTAGCACGAGAGCTTGTGCCTGGAGATATCATATATCTGTCCGTTGGCGACAGGGTTCCTGCAGACCTCAGGCTGATAGAGGTAAATACAGCTATAGGTACAAGAGCCCGTATTGGAAATTTCTTGTCTCACCAGTGCCAGAAATGTGGCTTTTTAATTAGGTTACAGATCTGCTGGTGGATGAATCCAGTTTTACTGGAGAAGCTGAGCCTTGCAACAAGACTGACAGCGTCTTACTGGAAGCCGGAGACATAACCACGCTGAGCAACGTTGTTTTCATGGGGACTCTGGTGCGATACGGGAAGGGAAAAGTGAGTCCTGTCAGCCTCCATCTTTTCCTTCATATTAGTTATAGAATCTCTAGATTTTTTTCTTCTCCCCTTGTTTTTTCCTTCTTTTTCAGGGTGTAGTTATTGGAACTGGTGAAAATTCACAGTTTGGAGAGGTGTTCAAAATGATGCAAGCTGAAGAGGTAAAGATCGCTACGGTCCTTTTCCAATTTAGCCCTCAGTCTGGCTCTACCTTGGCTCCCTAGCTGTAAATTAATAGAATTCCTCTTTCTCTTCCACTTTTTGTCCATCTGGAGTGCACCGAGGCAGAGATTCTCTTCCTGTGGGACAGTCTGTGCTCAGCAGACCCTGCTGGGGGTTTGGGGTGGGTGAGCACTGGGGTACCTTGGGCCGCTGTGGGGACCACAGCAATGATGACCAGGACTGTGCGGGTCAGCTGTTCTGGGCTGACCACCATCTTCTCATCCCACATAATAAGCAAAGAAAACCAGCTATTCTCTTATGTTTCCAGACTCCCAAAACACCTCTCCAGAAAAGCATGGACAGACTCGGGAAGCAACTCACTCTTTTCTCCTTTGGCATAATTGGTGAGTCAGACGTGATATTCATACTTGCATGTTCAGCTGTGAAAGCCCTTTTGAAAGATCCAGGGCTACTTTTTTCATAAGTTCTTGTTGATGTGGCTTACCTGGACTTTGGGGGTTCAAGCAAAAACACCTCAGAAGGAGAGATTTGGGGCACTTTATTGCATAGTCAGTTCCCCAACAACAGCTAAAGCAGGTTAGAGATTTATTAATTTCTTGAAGTTTTTTAATCAGATGATTTTCCCCACCAGGTTTAATAATGCTCATTGGCTGGTTGCAAGGGAAGCATCTCCTCAGCATGTTCACAATTGGAGTCAGGTGAGGACTGGAGAGCACCTTTCTCTTTGATTTCTAATGAAACACATCCCAGGGAATTCCCTGTTCAAAACAATGGACATTTCACAAAGGAAGACTTGAGTAAGACTCCTCTTAAATACGTATTGATCTTGCACTGGTGAAATTAATGTGAGCTTTACAACAGTGTTTAGTAGGGGAAAAAAAAAACAATTTGAGGGTTTATTTAATTCTGGAAATCAGTATTTTGAAAATCTTCTCTGGCTTTTCCACCTCATCCTGCTGTGAATGTCCTTTCCTATCTGTACTATGAATTTAGTGGGAGTGTAGCAACAGCAAATATTAGTCTTTGCCGTTCTGACTGGATTTACGTCTAAAGATAGGAATGTGCATTTTATGCGGCGTAAAAAGCATGCGCAACCTCTTAATCAAACATACTAAACCATGTGGTTTTAGTACTACCCATAAAACCTGTTGTTTGGTGTTGTCATGGCTTTAAAATCAATCGTTTTAAAAAGACAGACGTTTTCTATGGAAATAAAAACAAAACCAAACGAGGAGCCAAAGTGGCTCAGTGCCCACCTTCCCTTCTTCTGGGGGGCTATGGTGGCAAAGAGAAGTGGTTAAGCCCGAATTTTGGGGAGCAGCCTATGGTTTCCAAAGTCCTCCTTCATTATTTTTCGCGCATACCTAGAAGTTTTCATAGTCAAGGAATAACTAAGGGTCAGATACAGACAGCGTCTGGGTCTTTCTAGCACGTCAAGGGTTGCAGGTGTTAATGCTGCTCCGGTTCAGCGTCTGCCGCGTGGGGACCTCTGGGGAGCTGGCTCTGTCCCACTGTCGCTTGTACCCACGTCTAAGAGAGGAGATGAGGGGCTGGGTATGGCCAGGAGCCAGCAGCTAACCTGTGAGCCGTGATGCCGAGGAATATTAAACTTCCATCCTCAGCAAGTTAAATAAATGAAATTAAATCCAACCCCTAAATCCCTACTTAGCCAGAAATTAATGCTCTTTGGCAATGTAAAGAAGAAAAGTGATTGCTCTGTTAAAATCATCCAGAAAAAGGTTGAAGGGTTGGATAAATATCCTGCTTTTGTGTTTACAGTGTGTAGGGAGTTCCAATGGTTAGCACTGCACACTTCTTCAGATAAGAGCAGGGGAACTCACGTCCTGGAAATGTCCCTTTGACACGCTTTGGTCGGTATTTGTAGTTTGCCCCCTGTGTTGAAGCTGTTCTCTCTCGGCTGTCCCCAGCCTGGCGGTGGCTGCCATCCCAGAGGGCCTTCCCATCGTCGTCACGGTAACGCTGGTGCTGGGCGTTCTCCGGATGGCCAAGAAGAGGGTGATTGTGAAGAAGCTGCCCATAGTAGAAACCTTAGGTAAGGGTGAAAAGGGGACACACAGCTTGGTCGCCTGTCTGCCAAGCTTCAAAATCTGAACTGAACAGCAGGGTGGCCACGTGAGCCCTGGTCTGATTAAAAAAATAAATTTGGAATATGCTTACTGGGCCAGAGCAACCCACTTCGAGTTAAATACATTTTCTACGTTGTTTCTCAGCCTTTTCTTTATTTTAGTGGTATTAACATGGTAGAAATGGTGCAACCCAGCCCATGGCACTGGCCTGAGGGGAGCAGGGCCCCTCTGCAGACACGCATGCCTTGGTTTTTCCTTCCTCCCCATTCTGTGGGATCATCCTGCAGGTCCATCCTGTCTGCTTCTTCTGTGTCTACCTAAAAAACCTTGCAGCCCCTCAAGTCAAGCCTGGTGGCATAAATAAAACCATTTGTCCTTCTGCAGCTGGCGTGCCCATCTCCCTGACATCCAAAGAGTCATGGAAAGCAGGGACAGGGAGGATCCTGAGAGGGCGTCCAGCCCATCCTCACAACTGCAGGGCAGAATGAACTGTAATGAAATTATTCTTCCACCTCCCCTTATCTTCCAATTGGCCCTTATTCCCAGGTCACCGTAGTCCAGGCTTTGCTGCTCTGACCTTGGTCAGTGTGGCAGTTATATGAAGGAGAAGACATGGTGCATTTAGTACCAGTCATTAACAGTCACAAATATCTGCTGCACAGCCAGATCCTTCAGCTAAAACCGATCTTCCTTGGTAATGCTGCTGTTGTTTGAACTGCCCTTGTTTGTTCTGCAGTTAAGGAATCTTATCGCCCTTGTTTTATTGTATCTGCCCTGACCCAGGACATCTGAAACGGCCTTATCTCATGAAGAATTTCGCTCTGGTAGGGCTGCGCCCAAAGAGGCGTAACTGCCAGATGCCCAGCTACTCTGCAAGGCAGTCTGAGCGCAGCAAAAACTGCCTCTCACACATTGTGTCACGTCTGTTAAACCTCTGAAAAGCAGAAAAATAATCCTGATTCTTTAGTTGTAAATAACTAAAAATATTGGAGGTGACAGCTTTGCTCTGTGCTAATCCTTCAAAACTGTAATTAATTTAATCGCAGCCCAATCTGCTTTATTCTCTCCAGGCTTTTACCTGGTGGTCGTCATGCTCACGGGGTCTGTGCCGAGCCATGTGGTCATCTCCAGAGCCAGGGAAAACACTCAGACCTAGAAGGGAGCTGGAATCTGATTTTTTTTTTTTTTTTTTTTTTTTTTTTTTTTTTTTTATTTTTTTTTTTCCCCTTCTTGGAAGTGGAAACTGGCCTGAGTGTGGTGACTGCTAATTCACTCCTTTGCTGTGCTGTGGTGTAGATGGGCCCTGGAAGAAACGTGCTTTACTGAGCAAGGTTGTCACAAGGCAGAGTATGAGTTGGGCAGCTTCTGCTCTTACCTGTGGATTTTTAAAGTCTTTTTTCTAACAGCCTTTAACACATCTACCCTCGCAGTCCCTTGGTGAGGCAGGGGAGGGCTGTTATTCCCAAGTTAGAGAAGCAAGGGTTAAATGGCCCATTGGAGGATGCGTGTGGCAGAGTGGGAATTCGATGTGTCCTTCCAGAATGTAACAGCTGTTCCATGGATGTGTAATATTGCAGCTCGGAAACACTGATCAACTCCCTGGCGATCGATGCCTTGTCTGACTGCCCACCATATGATGCTCAAGAAAAGGTGGTCCTCTTCAGATGTCTCCTACAACATCTCACATCCAAATCATATGCACAATACCCTGTTGTGCACTCAAATCCTTTCCTTACAGCACCCTAGTAGGAAACTCATCCACTTCTTGTTCTCTTTATTCTGAACCTCATTGTTCAGTGGCATTATTTATTGGTTCTGATTAAAACCTCTCCTGCATCAGGTTGCTGCAATGTCATCTGCTCGGATAAGACAGGCACTCTGACAGCCAATGAGATGACAGTGACTCGGCTTGTGACCTCGGATGGCTTCCAGGCGGAGGTATGGATGAGGCGGTCACACAAACGTTCCTGTTCAAGTTCAGCGGCGCCGATTTGCTTTTAGTTCAGTTAGGGCCAAATGAGGGATGCTGAGTAAGTCCCAAACCAAGCAGTGTCCTGCACATCCTCATGAAAGAGAAGGGACTTTTGCAGTGCTGGAGACAGGCAGAGGTGGGGCTGAGCATAAAAAACCTGCTCAGAAACATTAAAGATGTTCATTGACTAGTCTGCTGTTCTCTGTAATTATTGTAAATATTGGAACCTGCCACTGGCCCTTGTGGGTCCATTTTCTGTAAGAATATTTATTGTACGAGTGACTTGATCCTTCCGCGTGGTTCGTTTACCTGTGTGCAAAGTGGGTGAAAAATGCAGGCATGCAAAATGTAAGGGAGTGGAGACAGGCCAGTCATCCATAGGGTAAAACCAGTGAACCCCCTTCTCCCAAAGGGCTGGATCTCCTGACTGAGCTGCAAGAGACTTCTGAACTCATGGCAAAGTCATGCTGATTCTTTTTGTTCTGATACAGCTATTGTTGTATTACACTTCCCTTCTCTGCAGCCCTTCCTATAAGCATTGCTTTGGGCTAGAAAGAATAATCCCAGCACGCCTTCAGAATCAGAAATGTGCTCAAGTGCATCCCACTGTAGCATCGTCCTGCCTGGCACTGGGAAATGTGCTCTTTCTGTCTCTCCGTTCCTCAGGTCAGTGGAGTGGGCTACAATGGAGAGGGAAACGTTTATCTTCTGCCATCAAAGGAGATTCTTAAAGAATTTTCCAATGTCTCAGTTGGGAAACTAGTGGAGGTAAGTATAAATTATGAACCAGCTTGTCCTATTTACCTTTGATTTTCATTTGCACAAGATCACTCTGGGTAGTGAGTGTGGAAAAAAAAAAAGCCACTTGTGTAACTCTAAAGTGGACTGTCTCAGTAGAGCGTTCTCGTGGAAAGGCTCTGAGTAACTGTGGTACAATATCTGAAGCTTCTGGGTGAAAGGCAGCAATCACAAGACACGTAAAGAGAGACCAGAGTTGTCAGTTTAAAGTGTCAGTGACATTTCGGATAAAAATACAGTTCTGGCAGAGGAGAGACTGATTAATTTTACCACGTTCAGGTTTTTAACGTGGACACATTCTAGACTTTAGCTAGCTATATAGTCAGTTTATGAACGTACTGTGGTGGTCTCTAGGTTTCGTGTTAATATTAAATAAAATCTTGCACATTCAACTGTAGGCTGAAATGGAGTGTTTAGGTAGTGAGATGATCTGAGCTGGAATCTCAAATGGAGCTTAGGTCTTATTTTATCCATACTGCAGGTTAGAAGCAATAGTAGGAGAGACTCATTCTCATGGTTTATCAAGCTCATTAGATATAGATCATGTTTTGCTTGATGTTAGTTTGTCCAAAACGTAACATTTTACTAAAATATTGGTGTATCCTATGGATTAAGCAGGTTTAGAAAGCACAAGGACTGATCTCAAGAGGTGCTGGTGTAGGGAACAGCACCTCTTTTGGGATGTGGCTGCTTTCATTCTCCAGTCTTTCATTATTTCATCTAAAGAGATTAAAAAGCTGTGAATTTAGTTATGAAAAAAGTAAACCATGTAAGTATGTCCCTTTCTCTAGGCTGGCTGTGTAGTCAATAATGCCATTATCAGGAAAAATAGTGTGATGGGACAGCCCACAGAAGGAGCTCTCATTGCCCTTGCAATGAAGGTAAGATTGTTAAGATTTAAAATTTTCTGGAAATAAAAAAAAAAAAAAAAATGCTGAAATTGTTAAGTCTGACAGTAGTGATGAGGCTTCTTTAAAGTCCCCAGAATGGTTTCAGTCTTTCCTTGTCTCTTCCTTCCAAGGTCATGGATGTACACCTCTCCCCTGTAAACCTCTTGTCATGGACAAACACCTTCCCGGAGCTTCTGTGCTAACAGCAATAACTGTTTTGCTTGGTTAATCTGTGCAATTCTGCTGCTTAATTGGTGTCTGCTTTGTTGGGACTTAATTGGGACTGCTTTGTTAAATTTTATGTATGTGCTGATAAAAAGTTCAGAAGGAAAAGAAGAGAGTGAGGATTGAGCAAGAACAGGCTGTACTAGAAAGCATGGCAGAGGGTTGTCCTCGATTTGGGTCATCTGCTAGCTTTGAATTTTTTCTAGTCATGATTATGTAAAATAAGATTTTTATTTTTTTTTAATTAATCTTGAATTAATGCTCATAGGCAGAGGGCTGTAAAACACCTCGAGGTATCATCTAATCAGTGTTACGCAGGCTGTGGTCCACAGACCTCATGGGACTATAAAGCACAGAAGGTGCCTGATGAAATGATGACCCTGCAAACATCTGTTCTTGCCTCCTGCTTTTAGAGCTTTTAACTCTAACAATGAAACCATGGGGGTTTTTATTTTTTTTTTTGTAAAACAATGACATTTTATTTCCCTAAATGCTAAATTAAAATCTTCCTTCTGCTCCGCCATTCAGTAGCCAAGCAGTAGCAGAATACGAGGGGGGTTGTCTCTTCTATTTTTTTTTTTTTAATTTTTTGGTTTGATGGGAGCTCGGGGAGAGGCACCAAAAGGAAAAGATGGGTTTGAAACATGAGTTTTACTCTCCTTATGCTTCCTCTTGAACTCTGTGGTACATGACTGCCTGGAAGTACATGGCCAACAGTCAATGTTTGTAATATGGAAAATATATACATTGTTCAGCATTACAGTGCTTTTTTTTTGTTGTTTTATCTTACTTTAGATGGAACTAGCTGACGTAAAAGATATTTATGTAAGAAAGAAGGAAATTCCGTTTAGCTCGGAACAAAAGTGGATGGCTGTGAAATGCACACTGAAAACTCAGGTAAAGCAAACAGTGGTGCTGGCTGGTTTCGTGTTTCTAATTGTGCACCTTGACAATGGGCATGAAATGGTATCTCTTTAGCAAATAACGTTTTCAGAATTTAACTATGTCAGGAGAAAACTGAACAAAGCTCAAAATTCCCAACTTGGGTGTAAGTTTAGCTTGTAAAGCTGTGTTTGAATGGGAGAAGGTAATACTTTTCATACAGTGGTTTGAGAAGGAAAACAAGCTTTTCAGAGATAACTGACAGGGGAAGAAAGATACGATATCTGGAAGAAAATGTTGCCCATTTTTCCCTTGGTGGGTTAAAGAGCTCATTTTGGCTGATATTGTACTGTGGTTTAAAAACTCACCAACCCCTTCATGACCATTCTGTCTGTGATGGCTGAACATTAAAAATGGCAAGAGCAAAAAATATCACATCCCATAAATAATACACGCACCTGGGCATTTTACGAAACAGGTGAAAGAGTAAACAGAAGTTCTTTTTTATCTAAGATGTAAAGCCTAATACATCGTTAGTATTTTTTAAATGTCCTCTCTTCCTTTTTTTTGATAAAGTATATTATCTCCTTACTTTAAAGGATCAGGAAGACATTTACTTTATGAAAGGAGCATTTGAAGAAGTTATTCGATATTGCACTCTGTATAACAGCAGTGGCATCTCCTTATCACTTACACCCCAGCAGAAAGCCTTCTACCAGCAGGAAGAGAAACGAATGGGCTCCTCAGGTCTACGGGGTCAGTCATTGCTGTCTGTGTCCCTTCAGCTTCCAGGTTCTCGTACCCTAACACTGTCCTGCTCTGTTTTGATCAGGGTGGACAGAGGCTCAACCTTCAGCATCACTTGCATGGTCTCTTTGTAATACTTGTGAGAGTTTGCCAAGGGTCCTGGCTTAGATCTGGTTGTTTCCTTTTCAGTAACTCTTTTTTTTTTTTTCCTGGGGTGGGGGAGTGGTGGTGTTAAATGAGTGGGATTGAAAGGAGCTGAAAATAAACACTGTAAATGGTGAATGGTTTTCCTCCATGGAACGTTGCGATTGTCTGGGATACAGACTGAATGTTGCATTGAAAACCTTTGTGCTGAACCTGATCTAAGCTCTGCTCTGCCAAGTATTGCTTTGAGAGAAATTGTTTCAAGAGCAACAAAAAGCAGGTTTTAAAGGGGTTCAAAACACGGATTTGGCCACTGAGATTTTTTGTTTGAAGTTTGGTTCAGTTCTTTATTAAGACCAAATCTAACGATCTCCTTTTGATCCTGACTGCATGTTGGTGCACAGCCCGCAGAAGTTTTTATACACGTGTCACTTCCTTCATCTCTAGAAACATCCTTTCAGAAATGTCTTAGATTTCACTCAAGAACAAAGACACCCTCTCCTGTGCGTGTTCCCAGGTTGTAGGTAGACGAGAGCAAATCTTGGCAGCCAGGTCTGGGAGATGGTATAGTTAACGTACGTGTTCTCCAGCCCTTCTTGTGGTTAGTAACTCATGTATGGCGCTTGCTTGACAATATCTGAATCATCTGCTGTTGTGAACAGTAACTTACCATTCTGAAGAAAAGCGATTAGCTCCGGCAGCTGCTGCGAGCTTGTGATTCGATCATCAAAGCAACACTGACATGAACCCTGGCAAAATACCCCTGAGTGGTTTAAGAACGATTGAATGATACGGTTAGGCACCAAGAACAGAAACAAAATGTTCAGAGCCTTGATGTTTACACAATGGAAGTTTAAATAAATTTACATCTCACATTTTTTGATTGAAAAAAAAAGTTTATATTTTTTAACACAGTACTTTCATAGTGTCTGGTTTAACACTGCACTGTCCCAATTTAATCCGTCTGCATTTAGGCAAGACTTGGTAGGCAGATTTAAATTAGACAGAATTAAATCCTAAGAGAAACACATGAAGAAGAAATGCTCTGATTCAGATAAACTGGTATTATTTCAGTAGACCAAATTTTTGTGTCTATACAAGATCTGAATATAATGACTAAAGATCTGATTTTTATTACTTTTTCTGTGGAAAACCAGCAAGTTAAGATCTCCTCTAAATATTCATTTTAATGTATGGAAACACTTTGTTAATATTTTTGTCTTGTCTTCTTTTTTTCCCCCTCTGTTTCTAGTACTTGCTTTGGCTTCAGGTCCAGAACTTGGCAAACTAACCTTTTTAGGTCTGGTTGGAATAATTGATCCCCCAAGGGCTGGAGTGAGAGAAGCTGTTCAAATCCTTTTTGAGTCCGGCGTATCAGTAAAGATGATAACTGGAGATGCTCTGGAAACTGCTGTGGCTATAGGTAGCAAACTTAGCTTCTTCCCTGTGGCTCTGTATTATGTCTGTCAGATCAGTTAAATGTTACATTACTTGATAATCAACTTTATCATCCTTTTTGTGTGTGCAACAGTGATTTAAATGCCACTGAGTTCTTGCTTTTCCATTGAAACAAATCCTATTAAAGGCAGTAATAGAGCAGCTATGGGCTATAGGCCAAAGTCCAGTAACTTAATCCCACTATGTTAGCACCAGAAATGGCAAAATCTCAGTGTAAGACCCTTAAATGAGGCAGATGGCATTGGTGGGATTACAGACTCCACTAATGTTCGGAGTATGAGTATCTCTGTGTTCCACATTTTTGCGTTTGCCATTAAAAATACACAGAGCAAGCAGGAGAGAAGAGAGTGACGGCTTTGGTATCAGCTCCAGTTTGGGGTGTTGTACTGCTTCCATAACTCCACCTGAGTAAGGACAGGGTGACCAGCCCAGCTCAGCGCCAGGGCACTGTGTGCCCTGTCAGATGCCCCAGGTTCAGAAGTATTTCCCAGTAAATTCTTTAATTGCTGCCTCTGTTCTTTGAGTCAGGAAATAGTTGTCTTTTTCCAGAGTGAAGGTCAGATCTCATTTTGGACTCTTCTTTGCAGGGCAGAATATTGGTCTCTGCAATGGGAAGCTGAAAGCCATGTCTGGGGAACAGCTGGACCAACTGGCAGAGGCAGAGCTATCATCCACTGTCAAAAATGTAATGGTTTGGATTACAAAAACAAGGCCTGGTTCCATTTCCAATGGCATCCACCTAATACAAGATTGCATTATTTGTTTTTCAGGTTTCCATTTTCTTCAGAACAAGTCCAAAGCACAAACTGAAAATCATAAAGGTATGAGAGCCTCTCAAAGACCCATAGCACTTCTCTTTCAATATTACATGCAAATCCTGTGATTGCTACCAGGACTGACTTATCTTCTCCCGACTTCAGAGCCTCTCATCTCTCCACTCTTGCAGGCTTTGCAGAGGGCTGGTGCCATTGTGTCAATGACAGGCGATGGTGTTAACGATGCCGTGGCCCTGAAATCTGCCGATATTGGGATTGCAATGGGGCAAGCTGGTACAGATGTCAGCAAAGAGGCTGCCAACATGATTCTCGTGGACGATGACTTCTCAACACTAATGTAGGTTTAGCAACTTCTTTACTACCAGACACTTTCTTACTTCAGATACTTTCTGGCTATCTATTGCAATGAGTCTGTTGTGTTCCCTGGAAATAACGGAAGATGTAGGGTATGTAAGTCAACACGCAGTAAGGCAGTAAGTGGAGATACTCGCTGTGGATCTGGCTCATTTTCACTTGCACACACAGCAATGACTTTTTTGTTTCAAGTGGTGGTGACAAAGCTGCCTTTCATCCAAAAGCCCTGGTTTCTCATTGCTGTAGCTAACAGCTATGGGGATTTGAAACAGTAGGGATTTGAAAGCGCCTAGAAGTCTGAGTAGATCATAACTTGTGTTCTCTGCCTCGTCCAGGAAGTTCAGGGGAAAGACGTAATTTGCAATGCTGTTGGCTCACAATAACAGAGAGAGCAGGCAGAGCAGAGTGAGGATATAAATGGGTCACGTGTCTGCTTTATGAACCAAGACCTGGCCATGTAAACCAGGCTTTTTAGATCTCACAGTCCTGATAAAGTCATTTTAACTGAGAAGCTGTATTGATGTTCTCCTCCTGAGCTGAGGTCTGAATTTCAACTGAACTAAGTGCTAGAGAAGACAACTTGTATTTTGAGTGTCACAGGGAGCTCGATGTAAAATAGCGCGAGTACTAGTTATTTAATAAACTCTCTTCTCCCTTCCAGGAATGCAATAGAAGAGGGAAAGGGAATATTTTACAACATAAAAAACTTTGTCCGGTTCCAGTTGAGCACGTAAGTTCCTGTTTGCTTCAATTCCAGTGAAAGCACCTTTTGGGTGAGGCCATGCAGAATAATGTTATTCTGTGCCTTGCAGGAGCATTTCAGCTCTGAGCCTAATTACTCTGTCAACGGTGCTCAACCTACCAAATCCACTCAATGCTATGCAGATCTTATGGATCAACATCATCATGGATGGGCCACCAGCCCAGAGGTATGGAAGAGTCAAATGAGCAAAATATTATTGGTTTTAATATGTCTGGATTTTGCCTAGGAACAGAAGCCTCTGTGATTTCTTACCAACACGCCAATCATTTGCTGGTTAGAAGAGTTATACTTTTGGTCCCTCCAAAATAATTTACTTCAGGTTTACTTGAGATTTTGCATATTCATATTTTGTGATAGACTCACTTAACTATTACACTTTTTGACTAGGAATGGTCTGTTGTCCTGAGTGCATCCCCTGCTAATAGCCCTGCAGATCTGTCTGGGAGGGGAATACTGAGTACCTATGGGGGTATATGACCCAAAATCACAAGACTCAGGAACCTCATCAACCTGCTAATTGCAAGTGCTGCTAATTACAATTACTGCTTCCACAATGTGGAAGGCATGTTGGCCACAGTCTCACAGCTAGTTCTCCCTCTGGGTTGAAATACTGGTCTGATGCACCATGGTAGTCTAATATATCATTTTTGCAGCTCGTTATAAAAAAAAAGACCTTTGGCATGGGTGTCTCAGGGAAATTTGGGGCCTTATGTAACCCTGCCAGAATACTGATACCTTGCATGCTGTACTTCAAAGAATTCCACCCCCCAGATCCATCCTGTTTTATGAACATTATTGCTTCGAGACGATCTGCACTAACTAAACATGTCCCTCTGCTTCCCTTTGAGGCAGTTTGGGAGTTGAACCTGTTGACAGAGATACTATCAAGCAGCCACCCCGATGTATCACTGATACTATACTCAGCAAATCATTGATCCTGAAAATCTTCATGTCAGCTATAATTATCATCAGTGGAACCCTCTTTGTCTTCTGGAAGGAGGTGAGGAAATCTGCAATCATATTTTGTTTCATCAGGGTGGAGAACAAAATGAAGGGCAATTTCTGAAGTACGTGTGAAGGACTTCCTGAAATACATCCAGTGGGGAAGGATCAGTATGGGCAGAGGGTTAAGGTACCAGGGTCAGCTCTGCTTCTGCCTTCCAGGGTTGCCTCTCATTTGGAATTTCCTATCTAGAATGGAAAACTGTTACTTGATAAGATATCAATGCTTTTAAGGTACTTTTCACCTCTAGATTTCCATGTAAGTACATTAGTACTACTAGGATTGCTGTTAGTATATAGTGACTGTTACTATAGCAGTTTAAATAATTTAATTTAGAATAGTTTTACTCAACTTCCACATCAGTTTAGTAATTTAAACATATTGATAAGATCATAAA
This sequence comes from Tetrax tetrax, assembly GCA_009806455.1. NCBI lineage: Eukaryota > Metazoa > Chordata > Aves > Otidiformes > Otididae > Tetrax > Tetrax tetrax. Next base: position 424,131 of record WHYT01017120.1, on the reverse strand, counting down.
CTCAATAATTATCAGAGACAAATTAATGCTATCTGTAATGGTTAAAACTAATTTATCCCTTTGTTTCACTACCCTTTGAACTCACTGAGGTCTTAAAGGGAATGTTTAATTCAGCTGTTGAATTGATATATTTTTGTAAGGCTTAATTAACCCCTGAATTCTTACATATGCTTTCAGAATCCCAAAAGTGGTATAACTCCTCGAACCACAACAATGACTTTTACCTGTTTTGTGTTTTTTGACCTCTTCAATGCCCTGACGTGCCGCTCTCAGGTGAGATTGCTCTGTCAGCAAAACACTAACATAAACATTAGCATACTAGTATTTTGCCTTAGAAGGGGAGTTTTTAAATGTCATTTAAAGCAGCATGATTGTTATCATCCTTATAGATAGTTATCCACCCACTGTGACTACACTTTCAACTGTGTAGCTCTGCCTAAATTAGCATTCATGTAACTTCAAAAAGTAATAGAGTTCACCTGCAAAGAAAGTGTGTGACATTCAGGTACCAACAGGACATTGGGAAATGTTATTATATTTCTCTTTCTCTTTTATTTTTTTCCTCTCTCCCCTTCTCTAGACAAAGCTGATATTTGAAATAGGCTTTTTTCGAAACCGCATGTTCTTATACTCTGTGCTTGGGTCATTTTTGGGACAGCTGGCTGTTATATACGTCCCTCCATTACAAAAGATCTTCCAGACAGAGAACTTAGGAGTGCTAGGTAAGTTGCAAAGTAAATTTGGGTTTGTTTTTTTCTTTAAAGCGACTTGAAAAAGCAGATAAGATTGCCAAATTGTTACATGATAGCTCCCAACAGATTGCTGGTAGGGAGAAATCAATCAACAACTCCTATACCTCTATATATAGACACACAGCTATACACAAATAGTATTCAATGATATTATCCCAGCCTAGGATTTGAATTTTAATTTACTGCACATAAATGCATGTAAATGCAGACATGCCAAGATTTTCTGCGAGCTGTGTGGTGATATTTCTTTACAAAAATCTACCTAGCATTGTTATGCTGTCACTCCATTTAGAAAAAGCAGGGTGAATGCTTCCTCCCTGAAATGCAATGCATATTTTACCGTTAGAATCCATCTAAGCAAACGCTGCCATACTGCATTGTATTGCATCGACGTTAGGGATGTTGTTAGAAGCAGGGTTCAATCCTCCCAAACTATTAACGTAGAGGTTTCCACCCATCAAGTGGACTGTACCAGCCATGGGTATTCCTTGTCATTTCTCTAACTCTACAGCTAGCAAAAGCATAGCTAGGCCATACGTTTATGGAGTTACACCAGCACAAGTATCTGCTGCAGGAAGGCCCTTACCTGGGGATTCCTGCTCAGCACAAAATCCAGCTGTCCGTCGTGTTCATCTCCCTCTGTTTCCTCTCGGCAGACCTGCTGTTTCTCACCGGCCTGGCTTCCTCAGTTTTCATTGTGTCAGAGTTGGCCAAACTCTGTGAAAAACACTGCTGCCGACCCAAGCACACAAAGAGATGTCCTACCTGATGCAAACTTCCTCTAAAGATGTAGTTGGAACGGAGCTGTGATGCTGGATAATTCAAATACACCATTTTCTGATGCCACACATCCTTTCTGAAGACACTCAAGTCAATCTCTACTGACAGTTCTTCCTACTCCAGAGTTTGTTGCTTCTACACGCTCTACCTGAGCTGTCTGAGCTGTCTACAGAAACTTCCGGAGCGGCTCCTGTTTTAAAACCAAGATCAGGTATATTTTTATAACATTGATCTATATGTTGAGAATGCTGTGACAGTTCCTGACAAAATAACGTAGTTTCACACTTGCACAGAAAAATCTATTGTGCATAAAGTGAAATTTTATTTATTTAAATCAAAATGATTTTTTATTAATAAAATCTACATTTTAAAATGTTACAGATAAGTATCTGTATGAGACTCTTGATTTAAACCTGTCCTTTTATATTAAATGAGAAGAATGGACAAGACCTGCCCTCACTAGCACTCCTTTTCCTATAGTCAATCTAATCTATAGTGTTTCCAGATTCCCAGATATCCAGCCTTGATTCAGCAAGCCTCTCAAGGAAACTGGGGGGAGGTATTAAATAAAGAGTAGATAGCTGAAGTGCCATCCCTTGGCTGTCAGTGATTTTTTTTTATTTTTTTTTTTTTTTTTTTGTACTTATGTGACCAATAGGAGCACAGTGGAAGGCTGATCTGATGCACAGCGGTGGATGGATTGAATGGGGAAGGGGCTCAGAATAAAGATGACTCATGTACACAGCAGGGTTGTTAAGCCTTGCAGTTGGATCAACAGCTGCATAAAAGTGATTGAGAGATGTTTAGATCATAGCTAAGCTCACTGCTGACAAACGCTTTCTGGACATTTTTAGATGCATGAATATGAAGTGCAGATTGCTTAATTATTAGGTTCAGGAAAAAAAAAAACGTTGAGTCAATCCTTTACATTTAAAGAACAATTTTGAAAAATCCCATCTGTGTCCTAGTGAATAATGCTTCTCTGATACATTTGCTAGAAGTGCCATAGTGTCAGTTTTCTTCTTGCCCCAGGTTAACACCTTCACTTCAAAGTGAAAATTGAATCTCAAATGTGTCAGAAAACACAATTTCAGATGATGTTTAAACAGCACTACATTTTGGATTCACAGCCTAGAAAGAAGCAGCTGTATGGACACTTATTTATATCAAAGAAAACCTGGCCACTGAAATATTCTTGGTGAAGAGTAGCATTGTGCAACTCATCAGATAGAGTCTGCAAAGGTGTCTGCTCACCATGTTTTTCAAAATCCTTGCAAATGGTTTCAGTCCTCAAAGAAAAATATCAGCCTTGTAATGGAAGGAAAAGAAAGTCTAGTTGTTTATTTGGTGTGTAAGTGCAGAAATTCAACTATGTCTCACTCCCGTACGCCATCCACTTCAAGTATTTACTACGCTTGGTCAGTGCCTAAGTGAAGAATACCTCTGAGACTCATGGTGGGAGTTTGAGAATGTTAAAACAAAAGCTAGCATCACTGTCTATATAGCACTGCCTCCTTTGTACCATTTAAAATTCTTATGAAAATACAGAGAGAAGAAAATTATACAAAAGTATCAGTGTAATTGTTTTAATGCTTACTTTTTTTTTTTCTATGTGTTACAAACTTAGGAGACAAACTTTAAGCAGACACAAGATAAAAGGACAGGAGCTCAGGCCTTTCACAGCATACTCTGTACTGGAACAGATGGCATGTATGCCCCAGGCACTAGTTCAGGTAGCACACAAAATGCACAGTTCAGTTCTAGGATGTCCCACTTGAGTGATTCCTTCATGCTCTCCTTTCAAGGCTAAATTCATATCGTTTAATAAAATTTTTAAAAATGGGATCTACATTAAGGCACAAGTACAGATTATTCAGAATAGTCAATCTGGCTTCCTATAAAAACAGCAGGTGGGGGGAAAAAAATACCATATACAAGAAGATGCTAAGGGAAAGAATTTGAAGGAAGGCCACATGATCAGGAATTGACATCATTTTATAGACTGGTACAGCACATTTTTTGCTCTAAGCTACATGGAAGACAAACTTACACTAGGACAAAGGGGATTTGATACAGTTCTCTTCCTTTGGAGGAGGAAGACTGGTGGTAATACTTACTAATAACCAAACACAATTTGCTGAGTTAGAAATGACAGTCCCTGGTAGAAATCACAGTTATTTTTGACAAGTTAATTGTATTTAGAATTAGCAAGGTCAAACTAATAATTACTGACAGATGTGAACGGATTCAAGTAGAAAAAGCCCTGAGTATAACAGGCTTGACAAAACTGGCCTTGACTGGTGAACAGCCAACAAAACAGAGCAAAACTCCCAACCCACTATTACATTTCACATTGAGGGTATTTTTTTTCCATCATACAGTCATGATTAATTATGTGGACATAAAGCATACAGCAGTCGTCTTTAAACCTGTTATAGACTTAACTCTGAATATTTATTTATTTATTTTTTTTACAAGTTATTCTGTGAATCTTTTACTAAAGTCTCAAGTGAGGCTACTAAATAAGGTACCTTCCCTAGAGAATTTCCACTGGAAGTATGGCCCATTCTTAGGATCAATACAGCTGAATGAATCCCAGTGGCTCTGCTCTACTAAGTTTAAAAAGCAATAGACAAATTTCTGCAGAAACATCTTAAGTGAAATGCACTAAGGTGTAGTGTACTATTATAAAATGTAGTATTATAAAACTGGATGCTGTATACTTAGCATTCTGTTCATCTTACAGCCCATCTAGAGTCACTTGCTGAAAATCTGACCCAGAAAACATGAAATTTAATGCTTTAACTGGAGCAATGCAAATTAATAGCATCCTTCATATGGAATCAGGTGGACTATTCTGTTTACCAATGTAAGACATCATTACCATTTGCAAACTTTGACTAACTTCCCTTGCATGCAAATAAATATGTGCAGTTGAGGTACAAAAGCCTTAATCAACGTCTTGAACAATCTTTAAATAAATACGTGTCAATTCTCCAAGTCAGTAAGCAGTACTGCCAATAACTTACTTCAATTCTGTATGCAGACAGTATCTATCAGGAATGCTAGCAAATCCATATGAAGCTAGAACTTAGAGATGTCTAATGCTTAAGTACCTAGTTAATTTTTATGTCATCCCCAAACAAAACCCTTTAGGCAGTATATTGTATGGGACCTAAAAATTGCGTAAAAATGAGGCTTAAGCTTCGTCATAGATAATGTAGTAAATACAAGGGGAAAAAAATTACAAAAAAAAAATATCTTGTCCGAGGAACATTAACATTCAGGAACAGTTTTTCCATGTTACTGTGATTCTTTTAGTTCTCATCATCCTCCTCCTCCTCTTCAACCGGTTCTCGCAGACCCTCACTCTGACGACTTTTTCCAGCCATTTCTAATAAGGCCTGAGCCTCAGGATCCACATCCAGGATACTCTTCTTACCTTTTGTCTTAAAAACAAAATAAAATACAGTCAATTTAAAATGTCATTATGAATGAATCACATTATGAATGTCTCAGAGACGTACTCAAAAGTCCACAAGTAATTGGGTTTGCTAGCTTGTCACAATGAAGCAGACACACTTTCCAAATAAGGAATTTATGATTCACAGGGATACATCAAATGTTTTTTATTGCTGCAGTTACACAAAATAGTAATGAACTTTTGCTAAGATGACAGTGAACTATTTCCCTATTTATTCAGGTTACAAGCCAGTCAGAACATCCTGGTTAACCTGACCTAGGCCTGAAGTGCTGATGTGAACTTTTTTTTAGGGAAGAGATTCAGGTACCATTCAACGGTTTTTGGAAACAATTTGTTCTGTTTAGAGATTTGTGTCCAGTGAACAGACAGGGCACAGGAATTTAGTATGAAATTAAAAAAAAAAAAAAAGACAAATTGTTCAGTTTAATAAGAGATTAAATTACAGGGACAGAAGAGACTGGAAAGAGGTCACCTACTCATTCTCAGAGATAAACTAAGTGCAGAAAGACTAACATAAATCTATAAATTTACTGTAAAACAATAGTTTTGGGGTTTTTAGGTTCTCTTCCTGAACTGTAGATTAGGCTTTACTTGTGAGCTTCCAGTGCTTGCTTTCTGTTGTACAAACACTGGGTTTTACTGAACCCCTCCAAAAAGGTTCCACCTGGAGACCATTCCTCAAGCTCAGAAAGGCCTTTTGAAATTCAGACTGAAGTAGTGCTCTCCATCACCTCGTGGCTCCTGATGTTCTTTCTTGTTAGCACCCTCAACAGTTCCGCTACTGTTTTCCTATTTGCTTGCTACAAAATATACAGCATCACAGAGAGACACACAGCGTTGAATCAGAAAGCTGTAAGTTTTGCATTCACATATTCCGTTCCAATCAGGACACAATTTTGGCAGTTCACATACCCCTGCACTTTCAGGGAGGTCTCCCACTGCCCAAACTTCCATGGCATCTAGTGTAAAATCCTCTTTCGCCGACAGCTGGGGACTGTTGTAGGTGGTACATCGAGGTTTCGCTTTACTGTGTCCCTTCCCATAGTCGCTGTCTATCCAGAGTCCGAAGTACCCATGTTGTCCACCCATACCCTGTGAACCAAAGCAGCACAATAAACACTTGCTACGTGTGTAAAACAGACTGGGCAAGTCATGAAACGTAGGGTATAAACTGCTAGTTGCAGTGTTTACGCCACACTTCTATGGGTAGGTGAAAATGGGTATTTTGAGTGAACCTAGGCTTCTGTATCCAAATCCAGTACTCCTGAAGACAAACAAGAATTTCCCTGAGTGGTACTGCCCTCTCTCTACACTTTACAGAATACCAGTATCTGCAAGCACTTCAGCTGTGTACTGTGTACTGGTTTTTGTTTATTGACTAACAGTTCCATTTTAAACAGGGTGAAAGTGCTCAGGTTTGCTGCCTCTTTTCCTTTTAGAAAAGTATCAACAAATAATGTAATTTGATGTTGTTTGCGCTGTTTAGAGCAAATTCACTGAGACTGCTGCAACTCTCCAAGTAGTGAGCACATAATGCTACAAAACTGTCAAGCACTTCTCAAAACAGGTGGTGTGTTGCAGCTCTGTAGAAACCCTGCTGCATCTGGAGAGCTCATCCATGACCTTGAGTAAAAGGAGCTTCTGCCTACACGCAACTCCTGTACTCTCATTCCGTTAGGCTCTGCCAGCATTCCATAATTTAAAAAGCAGTCAGTGTGGCAGTGAGAACAGCCAGCGGAAGGATCCTCGGTTACACAGATCAGCTAGCTTGTGCTCCTTCAGTGATGTGGATACATGCAGCCAGTTATTCCAGATAAGAACAAGGACTGCTAGAAGGGCATGATAATCAAACTTGGCCAAAATATTTCTTCCCAGAACCTCCATAACTCTAACCTACATAGAGCCTACTTCTTTGGGTCAGACAAATAAATTCCATCTTAATTGTCTCTGTACTTCAATATATATATCAACTGTAAAGAAAAGCATAGACTTCATTAGTACTGTAAGCAGCTCTCCATTGTTATCCATAGTTCACACTTTACACTGATGCTTTAATGCAAAAAAAAAAAAAAAAAATCCTCCTACTAAAAGCATGGCACAAATAGCACAGAGAAGGGATGAAAACTTTTTCAGAGAGTAACAAGTGAAATAAATCTGTTCACAAAAACAGATGCAAAAAAAACCCATAAAACACTTCCAAATGCCACCCACAAATCCAATTTCCAAATTGTCATTTCTTAATACTTACAAGTCCATTTGGCATTGTTTGTTGGCCATGGTTCAAATACATGTAGTGGTCATTATACCCTGTGTATGTGTACACAGCAAGCGAAGGGAAAACAGAAAACAGAAAGCATCTGTTGTCACCTGTAAACAGAAAAGCATCTGAGGTCAGACAACTGGCCAAGCAATAACTTCCCTACAAATAGGACAGGAAAAAAATGTTGAAGAAGTGCAGCTGAATAAATCAAAGAGAGCAGCTGCAATCTCAGACAGCCAATACCTATCTCTCATCAAGATCTAGGCCCGTTGTTTATTCTCAGTGAAGTCTGCGGGGGCACAGAAATCAATGCCATTATACGGCTGTGACCAAGGGCAGAGTCAGAGGCATGACTGGCACATTTCATTACCTAGCACAGGCTTGCATTGTCTCATCCAAAACTGGCCAGCCACTAGACCTGTACAAACTGCTACGAGTGTGGACACCCCTAGTTCTGACCGTACAGATACACAGATCAGCTGAGGGTCAATGATTTAGAATACAACTTTAGTTATGCCCAGTTTGCTAGTCAGGGAACCTGTGGTGTGACTGTCTAGTACCCTCCGTGTGTTAGTCTATCAGGAAAAAATACAAGCAAAGGGTTGTGTAATCAATGTAACATAATATTGTATTAACTGATTGAAGTGGTAACTATGAAATACTAATCAAGTATAGGAATTGGAGTTCCAAAAAGGCCTTCTCCCCAGACTTTTCAACAGAACAAAAAGTTTAGCAAAGGACCCTTTTGCTGATGGATTTTAAGAGGGAAACAAAGACAGACAGTTGGTGCAAAAAAGGCAACAGGAGGCTGAATGTGGTGTTTGGCTCAGCTGTTCTGAGATAGAACATTGCCATCTGCCGGACACATTATTTAAACTCTCATTCATCGTCTGTGCTGTATTTCCTTCATCTTCATTTCTTTTTCAACCTATGCAGCTGCAGGGGTAGGTAGATTTCACTGAAAATGTATGTAAGTAATATGCCTGACTGGGTACAAAGCAGGAATAACTTAGCATGTATTTTATATTTTTCAGAAATGAGTGTTATTTTTGCCACAGGCAAATGTGGACAGGATTCTTGTACCTGCACAGAATAGGCAATGTTTACCAGAGTCATTGGATAGGAGAAAAATAAAAGTGAGTTTTACCTTGAAACTGTGGCTTGACCTCCCAGGAGTGAGATGCAAACCCACCAAAGATATAACCATCCAAGTCCTTTAAGATCACTATGCAAGGACCTTTATTCACTATATGCCCACATAACTGTGAAAAGCTTTCTCCGTGAAGCCTAGAAGAAAATAAAAGCTGCCACTTGTGCTGTAGTTCTGCAGGCAGATGGGAGTTGATGTAGATGACGGATGGGATGTCAAAGAGACTGACAAGTCCTCTTCCTTTGATGCCTTTGCAGGCTGGAACCAGGTTGAGTATGTCTTTGGTTTGGTCTGGGAGAGAATGCAGAACATGGAGGCCTTGCCTGATAACAACACTGAGGAAAATTGAGATCTGTGGAACTCGGTACACCCAGTCCTCAATGACACCTTGATCAAAATTTGTCTCCATCAGCTGAGGACCCACAGCTTTTGTCCCATCTGAATAGTAAGACACACAGGAACAGTAGTAAGTCTCCCAGTCTGGAAAATAATCAGTTGAGCTTTAAGTGTAAACACAATATTCTGTTACTTTAATGGATATGGAACCACATATGAAAGGAGTTAGTGACAGGGAAGTGTCAGGTACATTAAGCAGATGCATCCACAGAACTGAGAACGTTTACCTGTGACATCCATTGGTTGCCTGTCATGATTAAAAAACACGGACTCCTAGTTACAACCTATGAGATGTTCTTTGCAAGACAGCAAAATCTATTACAGCAGTGCAAAGACAAACCTGTGCTTTGTAAAAGCACATACAGTCATAAATATATGCCCATGCATCTAAATGCCTGTCACCTGCAAGCCAGATAAAATAGACATGTTCCATGACAAGTAGTTTTGCATGTCCACTTAATCTGGGACTTCATACCAAAGCTCTCCTGAATTCATGGGAGAAAGATGGTAAGGTAAAATAAATACAATTCCCAAGTCATTCACAAAGGACTAGGGTTGAAATACTGGTCTCACCACTTAAATTCAAAGATGTGGCCTGAAGAGAAAAATTATTTTGAGATCAATGATTACACGAGCTCTGTGCCATTCTGGGAGCTACTCCATCAGCGCAGCTTACCTGCGAGCTTCAATTCTGATAGCAGCTGAGAAGCCAGAGCCTTTACTCCACTTGCAGAATCCCTAGTATTCTCCAACCTCCAGCCTTTCAGTTCCTTCCTGTAGCTCAGCACGTGGACTACAGATGTGACCAGATCCTCTGTGAACTTAAAAGGTGAAAACATCACCATTTTGGCATTTCTTAAACAAAATTGCCAAGAGCTTCCAAGGACTTTCTGAAAATAAAGTCAAGTAGTACTAAAGCTGTAATCCCAATGGAAGAAACATCTCCTCTCATTAAGAGGCAGAAATAACAGAAGCATTGTCTCAGTGTCATAAATCTTGAAAAGCATACTTTTTCAAGACATTTTGTAAATGTTACTTCACAAAGCATCTCCACAAAATGCAGTGTGAAAGGGGCAGGGGGACATGTTCAAATTTTGCAGTAGTAGGAGCCACTAGTGAATTACTGTTTTGTGAGATCCCACTCTCACACCTTGAAAGCTGGATATGTGATTCACACATCTGTCCTGCAAACAAAGCTCTAGAAACCATTTTGCTCAGTTCCCAGAAGCACCAGCCACACCCCAGCCCTTGCCAGCTCTTAAGTCCAGCCAGTCTCTGCACCCTTTAGAGCGAGCCTGTGAACTACCAGAGAAAACAGTCAGTGTGCCCCCCCAAAATCCAGATCCTGCCTCTCAAAGTAGGCAAATCAACATGGAAAAGCCCAGAGCTGAAACAGTCACCCCACATAAACCGGTTTGCCTACGCTGTTTGTCACAGATCAGCAAGTCAGTGGTAAAGAAATTTACAAAATACAAGAGTTGGGAATCTCTGTTCACACTCCTGTGCTCTAAAGATTACCTTCAAGTTACCTACTGTCCCCCCAACACAGATTTAACTGCCTGTTTACCTCTTGGATTTGTTTGCCCTTCACAGGCCCTTCAGTCTTGGAGATCATTCTCATTATTATGGTAATCTTTTCATCTGCATTCCCTTTTAAAAGGTTTGACATAAAAATTACAAACTGCTCCTTAGCAATCTGTTCACTCAGCCCAGATGATTTCCCAGTCAGGTCAATACTTTTCATTCCATTGTATAACCGAACAGTCATTTGTTCTGGCAATGGCTCCCGCATATATGCCTACAACGAGAGAAATTGCAAAGAAAGTATTTTTACAAATGAAAAATAACAAGCATATTCCAGCTAACTGGGGCTGAGTTATACTGCTATGAATGAAGGATTTCAATACCACATATCTATTATCAGCAACAAACTTTTGTCAAAGGATTGATTTTTCCAAGAGAAAAAAAAAATATGTATTTTTATAATATCTCCTTTCCAATCCTATTTAGTGATTTGACACTTCTATTCTACAAATGCCATGGACTTCAAAGAAAAACACCACTGCAAACTGTTAACAGGATATTAGCAATATATGGTAACGGCTGTAAAGTGCTAGTCCAACATTTAAAATTGTGTTTTAACTCTGCTCTTGATAATGGAGCTCACAGACACTTAAAAAAGAGAAAGTAAAGTTTTTTACATATCTCAGTTTGGGCCTCAAGACAATGCAGGCAATGCATTTAATAGGTAGAAACAATTCTGCATAGCAACATCTGATTCAAACACAAAACAAAACTGAGATCACTTGATTTTCATAAGGCATCACTGAAGCCGAAATCAAAACTTATTCATCTAAATTGCATGACTGCCCCTTGGAATTGAAATCTAACTGGTATACATCATCATACATCACAACACTGTGGGAAAGATTGACTCTGGATTCAAGAAACTTTCACAGTGTTCAAGATAATTACACGGTTTAAAAATAAATAATCTAAAATACACTCGTACTCTGGGACATGATTACACAGTGTCTTCACCGCGCAAAGCGCTGCGCATGACATGGTGAGCACTCTTATATACTGGGGTGCAGCCCAGTGGGGGCTGTGCCCAAATCGATGGAGCTCCACCTGCGTTAAAGCACTCCAGCTCTACTCAAGGCAGCTGCTATTACCAGTCCATTGCTGGCTCAATACCACTCCTGTTGCAGCCACCAGGACCGTTCCCATTCGATGTTAACGGCTCCTGCTGTGTATATAGGGTGAGATCCAATATGCCAAGCTCTGCCCTGCCTTTGTTGACGTCACTGGTAAAATTCCTATTGATTTCAGGAGAAACAGAATTAGCAGCCGCAGCCTTGCATGGTAGAGTGCTTCACACTGAGGGAGGGATGGTCACAGGGGGTACAGCCTCTTTAAAAGGCTTTCTAAAAGTGCTACATGAGCCTGGAGTGAGACAAGCAGCAGAGAACATAATTAAACCCACTACATTCAAGGGCTTTTTACTTCACACTGCAGTATTACCTACCTATTTCCCACCCACCACTACCTTCGTCGCACTGTTTCGTTATGCTTACAGCTATTCCAATGAGTAGACCTGGGGCTGGGGGTGGGAAGTCTGTAAAAAGGGAAGCTTTAATAAGCAGCTAACAAACTTACACCTCTGACAGTTTAGAATCCTTGCTATAAACTGCTTCAAAAAATTATCTAGAGAGACTTGCTCTACCTGCTTTCCAAGCTATGCAGTACAGCCTGCTCTGGTCCAGAAGCCACATAGTTTCCTTCTCTGAAAGCACTGAGCCTAAGCAGAGCACCTGAGGTTATACTTGGGGCCCCATCAATGTTACCAGACTGCTGCTAGGGGAAATCTGCCACGTATCAACCTAGCTCAGGCAGGAGCATACACACCTACAAGGCAGGCACACCATTGCCCTAGTCCCTGCACGAAGGAACTGGGCACCTACGGGCAGTCTTTCAAAAGATTTTAATTTAAGTTGGCAAACAAAAAAAAGCAGGAAGGGAAAAGACAAACATTCATCAAATGTCACATTGATCTAGGAGCAAAGCTAGGAGGAGAACTTCTTCCAGGTCCCAATCAAATAACAGAAACCAGGGACCAGGTTCTCGGTCGTATTAGGGTTGAAAGGCTGGGCAGCGGAACACTGCTTCCAAACTGGTGATAGCTCATAAACACACAGGCTGGAGGAGGGCTGAAGCTGGTCTGTATGCAGATGAATCACTAAATGCCTTAAAATATCCTGCTTCTTTCCTGGAGTTTTAATTTGATTCCATTAACTGTGTAGCATATATAAAAATATATATTGGCCACTTGGTTCCTGCCTAACTGAAGTTATCAAATATTGCAACGAATCATTTTCCTCTTCTTTCTTGATTAGAAAATGAATGCAAAGTTAATCAGAAAGCATAATGTGTGTTAATTAGCTAAACCAGGGAGCCACAGCTTAATCAAGCAAAATTGAATTCGCTTCTTTTAATGCAAGTGAAAAGATTAGAGATGGTGATGCAATTGAGGGAGAAAGATATAACCAAATACAAACTGACTTTCTCAAGAAAAATCTGTAAATAATCACACACTATAGACTCCAGGGGGAAGAATATTCTTCTCATTTTTCAGATTTCTGCAAAAAATATTTTCATACATCCCAACTTACTTCAGAATCAGGAAAGCTGCAAATTGACACAACAGTGCAATTTAAGAGATAAAGACAAACCTGAAATTCACTACTCATGTTAAACTGTAAGAAAAAGTTAAACATGTATCTTCCTCCAAAACATTAAGTATTGTATCAAGACGAGCAGTCCTTAAAAAGTAACTATTGCCATGTCTTTAGTTTCTTTCTGGAATTATGTTCAAGGCACTACATCCCACATGTATCACGAATAACAGATTGTCTTGCCTGTAGTGCTGCCAGAGTCACGGTTTTCTTTGTCGCTTTGCCATTTTTTGCTCCAGCCGAGCCACCTGATCCTGATAAGGTATCAAATACTCCATCAATGTCAGACTGCTCCTCGGGAAGAAATCTGGAGAGGTGATTCCGATAGGCATTGCTTTCTGCGTTTCCCATCTTTTCAACCTGAATCAAAAGAAAAGGAACAAAAAAAACTTCAGTAAACACAGAAAGGTATCACAACAGCCATTAAAGACATCTCAAACAGACTAACATACCAGTGCAAGTTTTACAAAAGGAGCAAATTACTAGCCTTACAGGAAACTGCTTTTAAAACTAGTTTACTCTCTGCAGTCGCTGAGACTTAATGAACTTGAAGAACATCTGTGAACTGTAACCGTGCTCTAAAAAATGTCAATCTGTCAGCTCTTATGCTAAGACCACCCTGTCTACCAACTCAAACCTCATTTGAGTCTTATCAAATGGAAAAACCAATATGATTTAATGATTAAATTAGCTTGTACAAAGTGACCACGAGCCTGTCAGCTGGAACACATCAGTAACACGAAGGGAATAGCCTGACTATGGATTATTTATGACAGATTATGCTACATCTTTCTGATGCATTAATGGACTGGAGCGAAGGCTGCCAATAATATGTGACACTAAAACACCATCATTGGAAAGTCTCTGAAGATGACATGAGAATGTTTTTTTTTTTCCTAAGGACATAATATGAAACTAATTCAAAAAGCTGCCAAGAAACACAGTAACAAAAACATTTAGGAACATGACCCAAGACTTATCAAAAACACACAGCTTCATATGAAGTCAACAAAATGTTGCGAGCTGGTACCCACAGAATTAGTGGGGGGGGTGGTTTGGGGTTCGCTTGTTTGTTTCACACATTTAATGGTACAGCTACAATTTCTCTCAGTGTCCCAGGATTCACCTGCATTAGGAAGAATTTTTTAGCGTTGTCTAGGCCACATGCCCTGGCTTTCCCCCTGGAGCAGCACAGCACGGACCTAGCAGTGCCCCAGTAGGGTCTGAAATCCCAAATTCCATCATGACCGCAATGACAGTCACCACTGTAAACAGCCTCCCCATCCACCCAGGGCAGACATGCTCCTGGGGTGACAATACAAAAATGATGAGAAGCAGAATAAAACACCCTTTCGTGGTGTTCTTTCCACAAAATCCCACATCCTTTCTGGCACCTCGCTTTCGGTTTGGGATTCCCAGTTTCACGGAAATGTCTTTTTGCAGACAAGCCCATCACACAGCCTCTCAGCGGTCTCAGAAGGACTGTTCGTTTAGCCTCACGCAATCTTTCTGCCACTACCTGATGCTGACTTTGATAAATAACTGTACACAAGAGGCTGGGCTGCTTTACCTCCACAGAACACTACAGAGGCAAAAACCTAAACAAGGCCTGTCAGGAAGGTGTCGATCGTGTGGTGCACACCAAAGGGCCAATGGAAACGACTGCAACCTGCAAGATAAACCGTGAAGACATTAATTTTAGCAGCGAACCTCTGGAGGAAGGGGTCCTTGACCCCTCTCCCTCGGCCCGGCCCGGCGCGGCGCGGCTCTCCCGGGCAGCGGGGCCGAGGCCCGGCGCGGTCACACCGCTCTCCCCGCACCGGAAGGCGGGATGGGGGTACCGAACCGGGCAAAAGGCGCCGCGGTTTAGCCGTTTTATTTCCCGGTACGCTTAATCCATCCCTCCCCACCCGGCTGGCAACGGCCTTGGCGTCCCAGCCCCCCTCCTCCACGTGGGCGAGAGAGACCCCTGCTCCGGGGCGGGCCCACCTCCCT
>WHYT01017120.1:338234-409059 GCA_009806455.1 Tetrax tetrax | reverse complement strand
CGGTGGGGCGGCGGCCTGCGAGCTCCGCAGGCGGGGGAGGCCGCGGCGGCCCTGCTCCCCTCAGGGATCCTGCTCCCCTCAGGGATCCTGCTCCCCTCCGGGGGATCCTCCTCCCGGCGGGCCCTGAAACCTGGTTCAAAAAGCAGGTGAAAAAGTCCAAGTTGTAGCTGGTGCAGACGCCCCCGTTGGAGCCAAAGTGCCTGGGTGCCAGGCCCCAGAAGGGTTTGTGGAGAAGGTGTTGCAGGCCCTGGTCTGTGCTGGAAACAGCTCTTGGGTTTTGGGAAGGTGAAAGATTTGTGTATGACTGTGCGTAATGTGTGTACACACACGGATGTAATTTTCAAAATACACAGGTCAGGCTCTGGTGAATTTCAATGGCAATAGGGAGTGGAGAGAAAGCACAAAAACTTCTCAATGAACAGGTGAAACTGCTACACTGTTCTGCAGGCAGGTAAGTAAAAAGGCTGCACGAGGGCCAAATGGGAGGTTAGGGGACAGTGTTTCACAATCGGCCATGCCTTCAGTCAGAGACCTGAACCCTTAACGAGAAAAATTACAGCCTCAGTGGTTGCACAACTGGTCACTTTTTGATATCAACAGCTTTCCATCTCAGTTAACGTTACTTGAGCAGCACTCCCCTTATACTTTTAGCCACAAGGTTTGGTTCCTGTCATAATATCAAGGCCCTTGCCCGCGCAGCAGCGATGCCTCATTTCTCCGTGGTTCATTTAACTCTGGTTTGTTTGCAGCCAGAGCTCAGAATGAAGCCTCCTTCCAGCCAGCATGAAGATGGGGATTCTTACAAAGCTGGCGTTGTTTCCATTCCTGCAAGCAGATACCATCAAGCAGGTTAGACGCTTTGGCATTTAACTTTCAATAATAGTCTGATCGGTGTGTTTTCAACAACAACAAAAAAAATCTACGTTCCTTTATATAAAAAAAAAAAAAAAAGGAAAAGAAAAAGATCTGTACTAGGCATGGCAGAGCTCTTATTAATTTAATGTTCTTTTGCACCAAGTAAAAATCCTGACAAAGCTATGTTCCAAAACTACCCTCTTTTTTTAAAAAAAAAAAAATCTTCATGGTATGCAAAACTTCATAAAAACCTGTAGAATGTTATTCTTGTTGCCAGCTCAGAGTTAAAAACGCATTGACCCAAATTCCAAGATGGTCATGTTTGCATAAAGGGATACTGATTCAGGTTTGTTATGGTCCTCACTAGAGCCACAGAAGCTAACCAGCTTCTATCAGCAGGGTCAGGACATAGCAAGTAAAAGCTGAGTAGATGAATGAGGAGCTCATGCTAATGTGAGCATAAATTCAGCAAAGCTCATCTGGAACCTGCTTGGGACTTTTATGTCCACACGGTGGCATCATATGTTTAGAAAGTCAGCTGTGTAGCTTACACTGAGTGCTTCAACACTGTTGACAGTGTGTTTAGACTCCCGTGTTTATAAACTGGATGTGTGTAGCAGTAAAAGCTCCTATATTAAATTATTTTCATCTCTTTCCCATTAGCTCTTCAAACGTAATATAGACCATGAGGACAAAACTGTTCTTGGTGAAGCTCCCTCCCTGGGCTGCATAAGCAGGTCCTGGAAAAAAATTGCTGTGATGGTTTGGTTGATATCAGTATTAATGAATTTCCAGTTGATGCCTAAGGAGAAAAATGAAATTTACAGAATGAGTAAAACAAAGCTTTTGAATTCAAGTTAGGTTTTTCTTCTTTTCTTTAATGTTTCTGTGGTCATACTGTTTCACATGCAATTGGATTTTTTTTTCTTTTTTTTGAGGGTTGCATTTCATATTGTAGCTCTGTCTGTAGGATATCATTTCGGTCTGGCAATACAGGACTAGAGATTCTAGTCTAACTGACCTTCTGCTAAGACTGACTGCCAGCTAGCTAAGACTGACTGGCAGACTGGCTGACCAGTATCATCTTCCCAAACATTCAGTGACTTCATGACCTCTCTTCTCTAACTACGAGCTCAGAACCAGTCAAGAGCTACTGAAGGGTGCCTGGCATTCCTTAGCTCTCAGCAGCTGCTTTTGCAAAGAGGGCAAAGCCTCTTCAAGTCTTGCCCCTTTGTAACAGAGGTGACTCTGCAAACTCTGGGTTTATTTCCCTTGCCTGTCAATCTAAAGTGAGCTTCCCGCTGCTACTGGATGGCATTTTGTCACTTGCCTGTAACACTAGGCTGTAATCTGCAGGGTAGACGTAGTCTTAAAGCCACAAAATACTAACACTAAATCGTACAGATTATCCTCCTACTGTGGGGGAATTCCCAGGTCACAGGCTAACACCCTTTCATAGCATTTCTGCCCCCAGAGTGTATAAAGTCAAGTTAGAAACCTGGTCCATGAGAGTTACAGTTTGCAATGCTCTTTAAATGACTAGGTACATCCTCACGAGTATTTTCACATGCTCTAGCTGAGCTAGTTAGGCGCCTCAAGTCACTTTGTTTCTGCCAGTAAGAAAGAGAGAATGCACTAAGAAGCCTTTTAAGGACATTCATGAATATAGTGGTATGTAAAAAGAGGAAGAAGACCCAGGAGGGTTCTGGAAACAATTGTGGCTAATTTTGTGAACTAGTGATAGATGTGCGTTTGTTTGCAGAGTGAAAAAACAAACGCAAAAACCCCTGAACTATTTCCTTTAAAACAATGTCTACTTTTGACTTGCTTAAAATTGAGTAGGTTTCATGTTATTAGTTGCCAAAGCTATAGAAAAATCTAAATAGCCTTAGTTCCAGGTAATTCTAATAATGCTTTCTTTCAGTTAAAGGACTTTATTGCAAGGAAACAACCTAGAATGCAAATTATGAGCTGAGCAGCTGTGTGTTTGTGTTAAGCACATCTGTATTACCTAGATTATCTTTTAGTTTCTTTAAAATTATTTTTTTCCTATGTTGAGTTAGAACAGAGAGAAATTTTGCTGCTCATTGTTCTTGTATATGTATGTTAAGGTTGTTACCCTCTGGTGGCAGTGATGCAGAGAATCGTTCTGATTCACCTTTGATATGATACATGCCTTCCACTCTGTTCTTATTAAAGGCCAGCTGAGAATGGGACCCTGCTGTGCCAAAGACTACGCAACAGAGAGATACAGATTATTTCTGTTCCAAAGAGCTTATAATTAGCTGCTTTCACACATGCATTGAGCACAAACCAGCCCCCTCAGGCCACAGGCATCAGAAAATTTTGTGAACTCCAAAGAACGGTGATATCGCATCAGTGGCACTTTTCAGCAGGGCATTTTTGGGGTGTATTCCCCTTTTGGGAAGGGAAGATTGGGACTATACTTCCAAACAAGCCATTGGGCTTCAAAACTCTCCTGCAGCCTGTAGCTTAAATAAGCAGCATTTTAAGTCACATGGAGGGAACACATTTGATAATTTTAACTTCCCGGTTATTAGCGTTTTAGTTTACGTTATGTTGCAGAACTCTGGCCTTTGCAAAAGAGGTCAGACTTGACTTTGTGAAAACAGTGGAGTTAAATTATGAAAGATGCTTGTTCATGTTTTAGGGTCTAGTGAACACAAAAGTCCTTGCACCTTTTTTAATGCCATTAGGCTCTGTGTTTCCTGTTTTCATCGTAGACTTGAATTTTCACAAGCCACCTACAGTCGCAGTAAGTGAAATCTGCACAAACGTTGATATTTGATGAAAGTAGTTGTAGGCTCTGCCCATTGATCATCTTGTAGTGTGACAGCACAGATTTCCTTTGACTTTAAAAGGTGCTGTCCAAACCTACACACTGATGCCCTTTTATATACGTAGGATTCAGCTTCTGCATTCAATTGGCTGCTGTGACAGCTATAACCCTGCAGTTACCTGATTTGTCTTCTGGTTTTTCAGGGATAGCCATATATGGCAAAAAGAAGGAGTCTGACTGTAACCAGAACTGCGTCCTTAGGTAGTCACAGAGGAAGTTCTGGGTTTTGCAAGTCTTTCTACTTCCCTTTACAAAAAACCTCTGCCTGCTAGTAACCAACTCCCTTCTGTAAAAGGAGAAGGAAAGGGTGCAGTGAAGAGGTGAATCTGAGGATAGGTAAAGATGGTAACGTGCAGTATCTTAGAAAATGTACTTCCAGGTAGGATAATAGGTGTTGTGTGCAAAGGTTTGTAATCTATGTTTAATAAAAACTGTAGAGGAGCAGAGCAAGTCTAACTGAATAAAGGAGTCAAACGCGAGAATTCTCTCTCTCACTGAGTATCAACAGTCCTTGGGTTTGTTTCTTTTTTGCTTGTTTTTGTTTTGGCTTGTTTTTTAAAAAGGCTGCTTTCCATGAAGGAATTTTAGAATTTGTTTAGGATATTTGTTCTAATAAGGAAGTTTTCCATAGAGTCTGGCGATTCATAGCTTTAGCTGCTTCCATATACAGTACTTCAGGATGAAAAGCAGAGGATCCTTTTGCTCCAGATGGAAACAGAAGGTCTCATTTCCTCACAGCACAGCCTGCATTTCATCTATTTCGATTGCAATGTGGGCAACACTACACGTAGTAGCACTGTGGCCCAGATTTTTGGAACAGGGAATGAACACAGATAGTCTCACAGTGTGCTATCACAATGGTGTTCTTGTGGTCAGATTGTTTGGTCTACCAATCCAAAACCCTGGAAGTGTTAACACCAGCAAAGACAATAAGGTGGAAATGCAGTGAAAAAATCAGACAATTTTAGAGCATTGTATCAGGCAAACAAAAAAAAGCGGAGATGGGAAAATCTCAGTAACATTCCTGAACTCATTTTCACCCTTGTTCACCTCTTTAATGCATACAGACTCTCTCTCTTTCTCCTAATAGTGGGAGGAAACTCGTTACAAACATCTTAGATTTGTAATTACTAGTGAAGGAAGTCTTTTTCAGCAGGACAGCTGTGTTTCTTGGCACCGTACAGTATTTACACCCACCATGTAACAAGAAACCAGTGTTTTGTCATCTGCTGTATGGTGAACTCTTAGGTTTTGAAAAGAAGTGATGGAAACATGATCAGAGCTTGTGTGATTTTAAGAGTCCTTAAGTAAACAAATTAATTTCTTGCAATTTTAGGGTGTTTGTGCATCTAGCATTGCCCTGCTTTGTTACTTGAAGCTTCTTTTCCCATATCACTAGTTTCTTCCCTACCACCTGGGCTCGATTTTATCTATTAATTTTCTTTTTGTGCTGTGCAGTTTATTTTTCAACGTAGCTCATCTTTTTGACTCCTTCCCATATTTCTGTCCAGATTAAGCAGAGCATGTCTATTGGAGTCCAAAGTCCTTGGCTTTCCTTTCACTGAGTAAACAAGTGCCCACAATGGGATGGTTATTACCCAGGGCAATACTTGCCAAACCAGGGCAGATTCTGGGAGCACCCAGTTGTTGCTGACTGCTCAGTGCTAGGATCTCTGCTCCAGAAGTATCTGGTAAAAGGTGAGACGCCAGGTTAAAGTGTGAGAGATGAAGCCGTTCCTGCCTCATGCCTTTCCCAGAGGGTGCTGCATCCATGGCTGGAACAATAATATGCATCCACGTCCCTGCACATTTCCACCTCGCTAGATGACTCTAATCAGTCGCAGGCTTTTTTGAAAACTTCGGGCTATAAAAGCCTGGTTCTGGAGCAGCTTCCTGTGTGGTCCAGCTGTCCTGTGTAGTGGAGCTTGGGAGGAAGGTAGGAGCAGTAAATTGCTCCCATCTCATTGTTTATCCCCTGTGTGGGTAGTCCAATACCTTCACAAAACAAGTGTAGCAGATCTGGCTCTCACAGATGCTCTCCAGAGCAGAACGTACCAGCTTTCTCTGTATTTTCTGTTTTCAAGTTGTACTTTATTACATAGACTGAAACCATCATTAACAACAAATGGTCTTGAACTGTAAATCCAACTCTATTGTCCACAGTTTAATGAGCTGTCCTGAAGGTCAGACTGGCTTTTTACAGCTTGGGCCCTATTATGCATTACACAAGCAAGAGGATAATGGGTGCTTTTGTACTGAGAAAGGTACCAGTGAGATCAAGATCATAACAGAGCTGTGACTGCTTTGAAGGCCTGCTGTGTAAGTCATCTGTGCTAGAGGTGACTCAGAGAGTGTCCCCCCAAACAGGGCTCAAATTGTCCCCAAACAGGGTTCAAATTGCAGTTTAAAGCGGTGATTTCCAACATTAAACAGGAGGTATATCACAGATCAGAGTCCAAACCAACAAACTTTGCCAGGCCTTTAGGTTGGGTTCTCTGCTGGCAGCTGACGTGGGGAAGAGGAGATTCAAGGTGATGGGGGGGAAGAAGGTGAAGCTGTGAAACACTCTGTGCAACTGGTTGAGAGCCACTGGGGAAGAAAAATAAGCTCCTGAACTAAGAGGTGGAAAACTCAGAGTGAAAAATGAAAAACCATTTTTTTTCCAAGGTCTGTCCTTGTCTTGCTTTATGGCCTCAGGCAAGTTAGTAGTTCTCTTGTACGTCTCTCTAGCTCCTGGAGTCATGCTGCAAGCATGCTGTGGCAGAGATTGTCCATTCAAGGACTGAAAAAGTGCAGAGCATAATGGCTCTGACTTTACTCAAGTGCTGTAGCAATACGCTTTCTAACAACACCGGGAAAAAATAGCACTGTTGTTACAAGTACCCCTGGAACCACCTTTTATTCTCATCCTACACAAGGAACCCCCCTTCCTTAGGTACCTCCTTTGAGAGCCAGCACACCTGCCAAGCAGCAGAGTTGTGCAGAATAAAATGTGCTGATTCCAGTGGCTTGAGGTGCACCAAAAACCCCCTCACACTCAAAAGCAGCCACACAGCTGGCAGGAGCATGAGACCACCACCAAAACAGTGAGTTACATGATACTGTCTGCCACTCAGGAAGAGCAGGCTGTTTCTATGGCTACTACTGCCTTTCTCTCAAACACATGTACCATTGGTTCTGACAAGATTCTGTTGTGTTATAGAAAATAATTATTCACATGCTGCTTTACAGTGCAGCATTACTTGAGCTAGTAGATATCTGACTTCCTATAATAAAAACATTTTCCACTTAATGTATTGTTATAAATGGGTAGGATTTTTTTCATCTCTGATTTATAAATGCATCATTTGGCCTTGAAAATCCTTCTTCTGGTTTCCATGACAACAGATCTGATTTTTGAGGGTATTTCTTCCCCTTACTTTATCTCGGGTGGGAAAGTGTTGCTGTCTCCTTCCAGTAACAGTGTGATGGGCAAGCAAAATGATTGCCTTGAAGGAAAATCTGCAGACCTAAAACCAGAAACTTCAGTCGGTGTTTTGAAAGACGAGGGAGAAATGCATGAGAAGAATGGCACCACAAACCCAGCACAAGCTTGAATCGGGCTTTTTGTGCACAGAAAGTCGAGTGCGTGTGTAACCCCAGGAGATGTAGTCACACACCTCACCGTTACGCGCTTAACAAACTGATTCGGTAGCCCTGAATAACACTGTGCTGGCACACAGGACAATAACCAAAGAAAGAGGATCTAGCCAGCCTGTTCATATGGTAACTTTAGAGATGAATTCGTACTGAATGCAGTTTATTGTTCGAAGCAGACTCTCGCTATCTATATTCTTCTCCCTCAACAGATCCCATTTTCAGTAATGGACTGCTAGGGCTGTCTCACAGATCATTCGTGGGTCAACCATATTCCTTCAATGTGAAGCAGTGCATTTGAGACTGTGGGTAGTAAAGGCATCATAAATAATCCACAGCTGCTTTGCAAGGATCTTTCTAGTGGTTTTTTTACTTTTAAAATTTCCAGGAAAAACGAAGATAGACAGCTGTTGGTACTCTGTGATACAAGTGGTTTAGTAACTGCTGCTCTAAAATGATTAAGAAGTAGTTTTTGCAAACTCTTCAGAAAATCCCTGGAGAGGGTCTTGGTTCCCTTTTCCTGCAGAGAAGAATCACGAGGTACCTACATCTTTGTGGGTAATAAGTACCTTCAAATGTGCAGTCCACTAAGATTGCAAATGAAATGTTTATTGTTTGCTTACCATAGGGTTCTTCTTAATTTCTCTGAGTAAAAGACGTTATGGAACCATAATGTCCAAGGTGTCATTGTATTGTGGCATTATAATCTCATTTGCATTTGAGCTGGGAGCAGCATGATGATAAATCACCTAGCTGTTCCTTAAACTAGTACAGGGTTGCTCCAAGTAGTTAATCTGAACGCTGGGGTTTCCAGCACATCTTTTGGAGCGGAAGATCCAAGTGTAGGTTAGGTACTCTCCATTAAGACAGAATGCAGAAATATCCCATTTAGGCATGTTTTATCCATACTATTGTAACCTGTGCAAAGACAGATCATATCTGTAATTTACGTTAGAGGCTAATCTTTGAACCCTAAGCAAAGAACACCTAGTCCCTAACTGTGCAATACCTAATGCATCTCATGGTAGGATGAGATTGCTGACCATACATAGGCATCATTGAAAGCCAAGCACATTTAAGAGTGAATCAATATCAGACTCGACACAAAAGTGATTTAGTGATTGCCTTAAATAACCATGCACAGGTTTTCTCTTTTGTCATGACTAAAACATGATGATCAGCCTGCTGTAACAGCAAGTCCCTTGGTGAGAATGAAGTCAGGGCAGTACAATTTCTAGCTGCACAGCCAACGAGAAACAATATAAACGCTCTTGTTTTCTGTGCCCTACTGTTACACATAGGGGATTAAAAAAGTGAGTCATTTGCTGGAAAATGTACTGATCCTGGGGCAGCAGGATGACTCTTAAGACAGCTCTTGCATTCTGTAAAGGCTAATTATGTGAGTGGTGAGTGATAAATTTTTGCTTTGAGTAAAGCAAGGACATAGAAAGTAGACACAATTGAAAACAGTGAAACCTACACAAGTGCATATTGCACTTTTAACTTTTGAGATATCAATTTTTCCTCCCCGGCGTTACTGTCTCACTTAGAACACTTCCGTGGTTTTATAACCCAGGGCACTGGAAAAGACATGATTTTTACATCTTTGGGTTTGGTACAACTTGTGGTACAACTTCATCTGATATTGCACCCCACAGAAGTATTGTGTTGAATTTCTAAATTTTGTTTGTGGCACTGTCTGAAAGTTCATCCAAATAGTTAATTGATTCCTGCTTTTCATGTAGCCCAGGGCAAGTTTAGAGGAAATAAATGTAACATGAGTTAGTCATCCTTAAATAATCTTAAAGCAGGGAGCCCCACATTAACATCAGGCTGATAATAAGCTCTGTAGTGCTATCCCCAGTAAAGCTTTTCTCATCACTTGGAATAAATTTATGAGCTGTCACTTATTTGTTTGTTTGCCTCTTCTCAGCAGGAGAATTGACTGTCCGGTTGCTGAAGTATCAGCTATTCTTGTAAAATTGAACAGTACCATCTTAGGATCATGCACATAGAAACTAAGATGATTTGAAATATGTTAAAAATTAGTAAGATAGCAACTCTGTTAAGACATCTGTTATAGGTACATTTTAGTGCTAGAGGATAACTCTTATGTCAGAAGAAAGCAAAGAATGGGGTTAAAAAGAACCAGCAGACTTACTTGATGTAACCCTGTAATTTTTTATTTCTGCAGGCTTCTGCTCTCAGACCATCTGCAGCTGTTGTCGGTCAACCATTGATCTGACCTCTGAGAGGCAGAAACCCATTCTGTTCCCTAGCTGGTCGTTCAAATCTTTTTATTCTAGCATTTAAATTGGATTTTATTCAATTTTATTTAAATCCATTATATCAACACTTAATGAACAGAAGCCCTCCCACTCTGCTCTGTGGCATCCCATTGTATACCAGCAATGTATTCTTTTTTTGCGTCCTATACATATTCATTTCCCTTAATCTTTCATGCTAATATATTTCTCTTTCCTATTCTTTTTCTCTTCTTGATTATTATTAAATGCTTGGGTGATACTTAAATGTCAGAAAAGCCCTGAGAAATGTCACATACTGAAGAACACAATAGTTTATGTTTAAAAAGCCCTGGGCATGATATTATCTGCTTTGTGGGCTGTAGGGCTTTTTTGACAACCTCTCAGAAAAAAAAAAAAATAGATTTCTTGAGAGAAATAGATTTATGCTGCTGATGGTGTTTTGATTTTGAACTTTGATACTGAAACTGGAGGTTCAGAAATGAATCCTATCTTCTCTCTGGTTCACCTCTCCCCTGACATGATAATGGGTCACTTGGAACAATCAGCTGGCTTCATTAATAATTCATGCTAACACATGGCAAAAGCCATTTGGAGATGCACTGGATGTGTGGGGGTCTGTTGATGGAAATGTAAAGGGGGCAATTATCAAATTGAAAATAAATGAGAGTGGCAAGTGCCAAAGAGGAGGTGGAATCAGCAGAAGGCTTAGGTATGGCTGGAAGAATAAAAAGATGCTTATTTTACAGTCAGATGCATATCTTAAGTTACATAAAAGTGAAAATTCCTAAAGCAGGGCATGTAGTTCACATGTGTATTAGGTTACTTGGCTGAACTGTGATCTGTGCAGATATGCATTTGTACACCTTTCCAGGAATTCTGATACTTGCTGAGTGCATAGAAAAAGCAGTCAGTTATTCACCATTAGGGAACTGTATACCCAGACAAACAAGAATCTAACTCTTGACCATACATTTTAGTAACCTTTATGTATATTTATGCTGAGAGGAGAAAACAGAAGTCTTAAGGCCGTGGAATAAGAGCTGCTATATAACGTGAGTGCTATTTGAAGGTGACCTTTTGTATACACCAGCCTAGACAGTCTGATGAACAGTACTTACTGCTGCTGTAGAAGATGGATGGGTGACTTTGCCCCGAAGGGTGACACGATGGGAGGGGTTATTCCGATGGTCTCTCCCTCTGTTCGCTGCACAGGCACTGTGCATCGTGTCAGGAGCTCATGTTCTGATAGATGCAAAATGGCTGAAAAAATGAAGGGCAGAGGGAGCTCTCCATACGGGTTTTTTTTTCTGTCTCCCTAAAGAAAGAGACTACATTGACAAGCTTTGTGCACAACGATAACATCTTAATGTCTTAAAGCACAGTCCCTGAGAGAGTGGTGTGTTCAAAACTCCAACCCTAGTCCGTGATGTATGGTGAAGGTCTGCTGGCCTCCTCTGGATTCTGGATTCAGCTTTCCCTCCTGAGGGCCACAGGCGTCAGCGACAGCAAAGCCACCCGTGACACAGCTCCAGACACATCAGCCCAGTTTTATTCTGCGTTACCTTACCGCAGTGGCACTGGAGGGCAAGGCTGGAAAGGTTAACAACTGCCCCCTGCCCCCAGATTGCTAAGGACGCTTGGCACGGCGAGAATAAAACCCGAAGCGGCTTTCTTCAGCTTAGGCTGCTGCCGCTCGTGCAATGCCAGACTAATGAAACTCCAGGCTGTCTGATGGAGTTTTTCCCACAGAGCAAAATATTAACTAAGTCAATTGATTGCATTTTCATTTCTTGAGGGAGCGTTCAGCCCACACATCCTATTGTGTGTCTGATCACAAAGACACGCCTGCTGAAGCAATATTGTGTTATCTCACTGATGCTTTGTGCTGTCGCCTCTGATGTAAAAGGAAATGGAAATTCTGCTCAGAAGACCTACGTGACAAAGAAATACATTCTTGTAAATGCAGTGTCCCAAACTTAGGAAATTACAGTAGCTGCTGCTGGAAAATACTGTGATAAATCCCCATCCATCTGGGATGTTTCCATAAGCCACTGCAGATTGCCAATTAATTGCATACTTAGTTCTATGTAATAAGGACAGATAATAGGCTGTATTAGTGTAAGTCCCCCAGAGGCAGTGGAAATACATCACAATATTCTTAAATAGCATATTTTTATTAAAGCAATGCCTGCAAGCTTCTCTCTGGTACTAGAAATGTGTTGTCCTAGGAACTGTACATGGAATGGAAGGCCAGATTTACAGCACATACTGAAGCACTGAATTGCTTCATTTAAGTACCGGTTTAAATAAACCAATCTCATCTATTTTCTAATTAAATGCAGGAAATTAGAGTGTAGCTGGTTGGGACTCAAGGTTTTTAAATCCTCTTCTAGAGCAGGAGGAACTGGAAATAGTCTGTATTACGCTGTTAAGATTAAAATTAGACTTTTATCACAGAAAGATATCTTTGAACAACCGTGCGTGAAATATTTAGGATTTTGCACACATAAATAAATGACAGATTTTTTTCCAATTTATGGAGAGCCTTTTGTGGCCAGTTTGGATTTAGACTAAATTTCCTATTCATTAAACCAGTTATATAATGGGAAGATGTAATTTTTAAACACACATGTACTTCATTTTATTTTGATTAATCAAGTTTTTCTGTGCTCTGCTGAACATAATGTAATTGATGACCTTTTCCCGCTTACAGTAGTCTTAATATTTTACTGCAGTGTTTCTGGGAAGCAACTCAGTAAACAGTAATTGCTGTCCAGGGGATAAAAAAAATGGAAAAATCTGTATGTTTTGAAATCAAGTCAGATTGTCACAGGATTGTTTAGGGTCTAAAGAAATTATGTGTCTTCACATTTTATTTTACTTACTGCTACAATTAGTTGTTCCTGTATATTTGTGACAACCATAACAGAGTCATGTAATTTTTTCAGTTTAATTTTTTTCTGAACATCTTATGTTTGTCTTGTATAACTGGCAACATTTTAGTACACCACGTCATAATACTGGGTATAACTCTGTACATCCTTGCCAAAACCAGTAGTGTAGTACCAGAGATGGCTGCTACTAGAACCACAGAGTTCATTTTAACTTGAGTTGCTCTCGGGATGGTTTTGGATTAATCTGCAATGCCTCGGAGGGCTCCCACTGAAACACCTCTGCCTGTAACTGCAACCTGTCCCCAAAACTGGCTGATTTTTTCCTTTCCAAACACGTTGCTCCTGTATGGGAGTTTAGAACGGAGAAAGCCGACCACTTGGAATAGTTTGCTGCTATGTAGAAGAACCATTTTTCTTTGCTGTTTCCTTTCTTCTCTTGAGCTTGCCACATGACTGATGAGGCAAAACTGCTGTCATGAACCCCTAGGTGTAAGAACAGCCACATCGAGCCTGGCCCTCCCTGCCTCCTCATGTATTATACATCTGAAACTCATGATAATTTCATAGGATTTCACTCTCTAAAAATAGTGTCTTCGTGACCTAGGGCCTCTGGGTCTTCCTAGAAGGAGGCATCACATAAATTAAGCATTCAGCTCCACCTTCACTTTTGTGCCACAGACTCAGCTTGTCGTAATTCCCAGGAGCGCCAAGCGTGCATTTGCCAGTTCAGCAAGGGATACTTTATTTATGACCCCTGGAAGCATGAAGCACTTGTGTCCATTGAGAGTCATCTTGCATTTAGCCTCCCACAAGTCCATGTCCAAGAGACATTGTTATTTTAGAACAATTGAGCTTTTCTCTGTTCATAGAGAGAAGTCACTTCGATAGATTACAACTAGATGGGTAGGTTTTCCTCTCTCTTAAATGCAAGGGAGGGTTTTTTTTCTGTTCTCAAATGTTTTTTATAGTGTCAGACTAGAGAATCTGATTCCTGTAATCCAATCAAAGATATTAGCAATGACAGCAGCAGTTACTAACCAAATAGAAAATGGCCACGGTCTCTTTTCAGTCCTGATGAGACTCTTTCCTTTTACCTGTCTCTGAAAAACCACCTGTCTGGGAAGCTTGTAGGCACATGCCTGACGTGATAGTAGGTTGTGGAAATGCTAGTTGGAGCCATTTGATCTGGATTGGTATTAAAGCACCCAGAGGAACTCACTCCCACAGTGCAAAATAAAACTATGGGTTCCTCACATGTGACAACATTTCAGGAGGTTTCTTACACCTTAAAATACAGGGGAATGTTTCCTGAATCTAAAATCTTCTGAATCTTACAACCAAATTCCACCAGAGTTGGTCTACAATAGAGATAACTTGCTTCTAGCTAGTCTTTTTTTCCCTTTTTAATTAACAAAAAAAAAAAAAAAAACACTTCTGAATATAAGACTGGATTTTCCTCCAAAACATCATCTCACTAAGTGTAGCAAATTACCAGCTGCAAAGTTTTTTAACATCTGATCATCATAGGAACACCTAATAATTAACAAATGAATGCCTACTGGCAGAAAAGGAAAAAAAGCATGGTACCAGTTAGCACATGTAAAATAAATATACATGCTATAAGCACATGTCTACACACTCGTGTGTGCCATTATAGCTGTGTATATTTATACATTGCTAGATGTAATCTTCTTTTTTCTTTGCTCTGTTGAGGGATTAATTTCAGGACAGATACACCATGTCCTCAGCCACATGAATGATTTCAGCCAGTTTGAAGTCCTGGCCATTAATAGCACCCATACAGTTCTGGGCTTGTGTCCTCCCAACCAGATAACCAGCTGTTTGTGTTTCTCATGGATATTTACTGAAATGCGTTGTTCTGAGGTAACTTTTCTGTTTTGATGCCACAAGTAAGTGATAAGAAGAACTTAAAAAATCCTTTTGTGTGCGTGTAGAGCTGCTGTATATTTAACAGCCAGCATTCTTTCTTCGTCCACAAACACACTGTTGTAAATCGAAATCAAAGCCCATTCTGGACATTTCATTTTAAAGTGGTTTCATCTTACTGTAATTACCAAGTCATGTGAGAAGCAGCTAAACAATTGTCTTCCCAACAATGGCGATGGAATAAAGATAGCCTCTAATTAATTCCATCTAGGTTATAATTAATTTTGACTGAGTTGCTCAGGACAATATCCTTAAGTCTCGCAGACTTCTGTAAAGAGGACTGATGGCCAGCTGCTGCTCGTTGATTTTTAAAGCAGATGGGGCCATTTCCAGCCATCGCTTAAAAGGAAATGATGAGGATGAGGGCAGGGAGTGATTGATTAGCTTTGAGGGGGCCCTGGGGTAAGGCTGCCAGAGGGAATGCTCTGTTGGCAAACTAGTCTGTGATAATGCTTTTTAAAGATGTTTTGTTGTAAATTGTCTTTAAATATGTAAGAATTCCTTTTTGCTTTATTAGAAAAAAGTAAAAAATCTGTGGTGCAATGCCATGGCATTAAATATTTCATCACAGGCTGTATGTTGAATCTGCTTTGGGTCATAGTGGTGCTAAAGGCAGCGATGAAAGACACAAATATGAATGTTTCTAGTTTCTGTCATTTTGTAGAAACAAAATATGAAAAAATCTGTTAGATTGTTATCCCAGTTCTGTCTGTCAATGTAGAATTGTTCTCTACTTCATTACACAGGAAGCTTTGGTGAATAATTCATTAAAACTAATTTATCTGAGAAAATCTGCCACATCTTTTGTTTGCTGACAAATTGCAAAATTCTCAGATGGATTTGTTGTGAGAAATTATTCATAAATTTCTGGAATAAATAAATCCCAGCTTGCTGGTAGGCTGTGCTCATGGTGGGTAATGGCTGTGTAAACTGACAGTGCGGTGCTTTCTCCGATGCTGCAGTGTTCAGGATTCTTGACTGGACAGTTTCTAGAACTAGCTAATAACTGGCACGTTGGTACTGATGCATTTAAATGCAAAAGGTGAAAATCTAGGTTGGAAATTAGCTTTCTCTGACTGTCTCTAGCAAAACACTTGTGTGAAAAGAGAGCAGATATCTGACAGCTTTAGGGATAAAATGTTCAAAGCTGAGAAGCACCACCTGCAAATAGTGTGGGGGAAGGAAAAGTCAAAACGTTTTCCCTCTTATTATACACATTAGGAATAAATAGAAGGGCTAGTGATTTAGATGTTAAATCATGGTGTATCAAATACTTTTTCTAGGAACTTCTTGTTTAGTCTGCACTTTCCTGTACTAAATCTTCTGCTTCCTATCATTTTGTTTGGCTGCCTTTTCATTGCTGTAGCTATACACCATCCTACTAACCCTTAAAGACGCAGTGCCATGTGCTTTTGAAGGTGACCTTCCCACTGAAAGCGATGTTTAAAAGTCTAGATGAAGTATCTGTTAATATATGAGAAAAGAAATTGCCAAAGGAATTAGATGAGCAATCTATGTCTTATACTATGTTTTTTTAAATTGGTACAAAATGCATTCACCAGTATGATCTCCCTACTGTCCATGATAAGCAGCTCAAGTCCAAATCAGTTCTTGTGCCCTGTTTAGTCTGAGGGAGAGAACCTACAGTTTTTAGGAAACCGTCAGTGTTGTGTGTGGAAACACTGCCTGTGTAGTCTGTTTGCATTACCTTGAATGTGATAGTTGTTGAATCTGTTTAATGGGGTTTTTTTGTTTTCATTCAGAAGTCTATTTCCTTGTTTGCCCTATGATGTATTAATTTTTTTTAAGCCAGTGAGATCGCTATAATATTTTAGCTTGCTGTTTACATAACGGAGGCCACAAAGTTTCACCTAGTAACTTTTGCATTGAGCCCAAGAATCATATCCTGATTGTAAATTCCCCTTTCCCCCTTTACACAGATGTTCTTAAACCCTTTGGTTTTCCCAAGCAGAGAGTGCATTTTAGTGCTGTGCCGTACGGAGCTGGCGCACTGCTCACCCAGTTCCAGGCAGGCTGGCATCCCTAAGGCAGCATGCAGCACCCCGAGAAGCTGCTGTCTCAAAGGCACAGCTTGTCCTGGCCGTATGGCGATGAGCTGAGTACTTCAGCAATCTTCAGCTGCCTTCACCTGCTCACTATTATTGCTGATCCTTGTAGGGAAGAGGCATGTCCCATCTATTTCCTATACAGCAGTCATAATCCTAGATTTAATTCTGCTGAATGTATGTCTGTATTTTGAAGTAAATGAAGACTGGAAGTGGGTTTTTTCCCCCTGCAATTCCCCCTTTTCAGTAGCATCTTACCCCCCTTGCTTCCAGTTTTAGGTCCTGTAAAGCATTGCATGGGCAGCTTCCCTGCTCCCTAGCAATGTCCAGCCTGCCTGGACAACAGGAATAAATTCTCTTCTGAGATATTTGCATAGTGAAGCAGTAAAGTTATGATTTTCAGCCTAATACCTGTCCCCACTAGAGTGGGTGAGTAATTCAGTTCTTTGTTTAAAAGGAGAGATTTTTAAGTGACTCACACATTGTTCCTTTTCTTCAAAGGATTCTCCCATGGAAAGTTCGAGAGAAAATTCAAGGAAGATCTACAGTTTTGCATTGCTTACTTCTGGCTTATTCAGGTATGTGGTTAAATTAGCCATAATTCCTTATTATCTACTTTCAGACTGCATGACAGGAGCAGAAATCCCTCTCCATGTACTAACAAACCGGCAGACTTGGTCCATGACTCGTTACTGAATAGGCACAGGAGGCCTGTCCTTTTCCAGGGTTTTTAAGACATTTCCTTATTAAACTTTTTAGGAGAAAGATGAGGAATTAGAGGAAAAAAAAAAAAAAAAAAAAGAAAAATGAACTCCCTGAAATCCTCTACCTGAGAGTTTT
Organism: Tetrax tetrax; assembly: GCA_009806455.1. Classification (NCBI taxonomy): domain Eukaryota; kingdom Metazoa; phylum Chordata; class Aves; order Otidiformes; family Otididae; genus Tetrax; species Tetrax tetrax. The sequence goes on along the minus strand of WHYT01017120.1, from coordinate 391,694 downwards.
CAGAGCTAACCCACATCTTGTGCATCACACTGGGGTGTAAAAACCTTAGTTAAGGTGCTTTACACATACGTGTTAAGATGTGTTGAGAAAGAATGGCTGCGTGTGCCTGTTCTGGTTCAAGGCATTCAGGAGCTCTCTCAAGTGGAGGTTTCTCAAGCTGAAGTCTTCTGAGGGCTGAGGGCACAAGCAGCTTTCCACAGCTACCTATCATCAGTATTAATACCTAATTCTGCCTAAGGCACAGTAATGTGATTTCTGCAGTGATTTCGTGACTTAAATGACTTTATTCAGTGATAATGTCTGATTGCTGTATTGCTGCCCTTCTAGTTTCTTCTTGCATTTTCACTAGCTCCTGCTTTTGTCCTGCCCTTGGTTTTGTCAAAGGAATTTGTTATATAGCCAAGTGGATCAAGGAACTGATCCAGCTTAAAAATCACCTGATTTTTAAAGCCAGATCAATCTCCTGACAGGTTCACAGTGTGGCCTCTTGGGCACCTCTGAGGAAAAGGGTGGTATTACCATGAGCTGGTGACATGACGTGAAGTCTTTAGCCACATAAATCCAGTCTGAGGAACATGTTTGTGATATTGGCTGTGCTTTCTGTACCGAACAGGGAAAAAATACTGCAGCTCTTTGGAAGGCTGTGTTAACATCTGACCAAGAGGCCAGTCACTCACAAAAAGGAAACACAGCCCTAAGATCAATCTAAGAAGGCTTGTCTGGTAGGAAGGTGCAGCTCCATCTAGAGAAGCTATTTCTGTTTTGTGAAGAGAGTACATTCGTTGCTGGTTTTGGCTGGGGTAGTTCATTCTCTTAATAGTAGCTAGTATGGGGCTATGTTTTGGATTTGTGCTGGAAACTGTTGATAATGCACTGATGTTTTAGTTGCTGCTGAGCAGGGCTCACACAGAGTCAAGGCCTTTTCTGCTTCTCACCCACCCCATCGCGAGGAGGCTGGGGGTGCCCAAAAGTTGGGAGGGGTCACAGCCAGGACAGCTGACCCCAACTGACCCAAGGGATATTCCACACTACGTCACGCTCAGCATGGAAAGCCGAGTGAAGGAGGAAGTGGGGGGACGTTTGGAGTGATGGCATTTTGTTTTCCCAAGTAACCATTACATGTGGTGGAGCCTTGCTTCCCTGCAGATTGCCGAGCACCTGCCTGCTGACAAGTAGTGAAAGAATTCCTTGTTTTGCTTTGCTAGAATTAAGTGGATGTGGTGAGGGATCCAACAGATTTCTCCACTTTTAAGCTGGACACTGTCACTACCACAATTCAGATGGGGGAGTGGCTTGCTCTGGGATGGTTTATGAGTCCTCTGTCAGCTACCTGTTCTGCTTCTGCCTTGGAAATTCCCACAGAAACTCTGGGTTTGGTCAAAAGGGTTCTTAGGGGAGTAGCAATCCTTACTAAGAAAGGCTAAGAATGCTTTAGTTTCTAGTCCTCCAAAGATCAATTTTCAAGATTCAGGCCATGATCCTCCAAGGTAATCTTAGAGGGGATAATTGCAGGAGATGGTTAGCCTTCTGACTTTTTCTTTTGGTGGGTCATTGTGGGGGCATCTTTGAGGGGAAACTGAGGCATACTGAAGCAAATAAGCTTGCCTGAAATGTCGTAACCAGCTAGGAGCAGACCAGGGCAATAGAATCAGGTCTCCAAATAGCTTGCTTAGCTTTTATTTATTTTTTTTTCCCACTCCTTTTTTGTTTGTGGACTTTTGATTAATAAATCTAGCAAGACAATGAGCTTGCTTTTTTTTTGTTCTCTTCTCAGTCCCTTTGGAGGAATCTACAGACCTCTAGTGCTTCATGCAGTACAGTTTAAAAATGCACCAATCAATCTCATATCCCGTTCTTTCTTCAACTTTCCTTTGAACTATAACTCAGAATTACAACAGAAATAAGCAAAGTGTGTGTCTCTAGAAATACTTCAGCATTTGTGAGTGAGTTTCAAAATTACAAGCTATGGAAATGGCCTGATCGCAGATGATTCTTCTGTAGCCAAGATCTAGACCAACTTGTAAGTTTACTATGTTTTCCTGATGTATCACTGAGATATGCAGAATAGATTTTTCTTTTCTCTCTGAATAATTTTTCACATGGCTTCCAGTTAGTCTTGAAAAGGAACTTAGTCTGATCCTGAGAGAGAAATGTAGAAAGGAGAACCAGACAGCCACACCCTGTTTCCACACATCTCTATTCATGCTTACTGTGCTCTTTGCCGTCAGTGTCTCAATGTTCATTAGTTCCTTCTCAGACACATAAAATGATATGAGGATGGCGTTTCAAGTTGCAGACACTGAAACCACAGGCCTTTTTATGGTGTCTCAGTTATGCTTCCTTTGTCCACTTGAAACAGGTTTCTCAAATATAAGAAGCTTACTTAACTCAGGGTTTAAAGCTATTTTTATCTAGCACGAAATGTGCATAGAGAGAAGGCATGCAGAGAGAGGACAGCAGTGTTTGTTTTCCCTCAAGGTCTCCTTTATGCTTGGGAGAGGTGAAACTATTTTCTGGAGAACCTAGACAATATTCAGATATCCTGCACAACCACACTGTGGGACAAAGAGGCAGATTCACTTGCAAAAGACCGCTGGTGTAGTCAATTCAAATAAACTGTAATTCCACTGCTTTGGATGACACTAATTTCTACTGAGATTCTGGATCCTTATCTCTTGAGATCTTACTGAGTCCTATCAAATTCATGAGGAAATTTCTCCTTCCCAGACCACTGCAGCAGGCTTTAGAAGAGCAGCCCTGTCACTATTATAAGACAGTTTCACTCCACCTTAAATAGGGAAGCATGTCCGTTGCCATTGTGAGCTTTTAATCAGTCCAATTACAGGGCTTTTCCCATCCTGACAGCTGGCACGAACAGGAGCCCCTTGTTAAGGCTTGCATGAGAGGTGGATTGTTTTGGCTTTTTTTTTTTCAGTCACGTAAATGACCACAGTCCCAACACCACCCAGCAATTTGATTTCACACAGCAGATGTTTGATGCTGTACCCACTACAGCGTGCACAGTAACTGCCCTGCCAGAGTAGGCAGCAACACAAAGCTGGATCCAGGGGGTTGGTAAAAAGCTGCTATACCAGAGTTAATGTTCAACAAGAGCTTGGTTAAAAAAGCTGTGCTTGTAGCTGGAGGTCTAGCAACTCGGGCTATTTGGCTTTTGAATCAAAAGTGAGCAAAGTCTCGTACCAGAATAAAAAAGCACGTGAGTCTGCAGAAGAAAACATTCTGCAATCCACATAAAGGATTGACATTGTCTCAAGTGTTAGGAGAGATTCTAGTACTCAGCCTCACTCTTGCAGCTTCTCCTGAATAGCCACACCTGCTGACTTCCCAAGCAAGATTACATTTTTGGCTAATGGAGATGAACTCTTTCCCCTTGCTAGCATCATGAAAAGTTCTAGTGTTTTCACTGAGAACGCTGCTTCCCAAGTACTTGGTGAATAAAGAGACAAAATCCAGTACCAGTTATCCAATCGCAATTCACCTCTTTTACTCATATCCCAGAAGCAGATTGTGTTGCTCTTACACAAATTGAGGACCAACGCCTCAGAAGGGCTATGTATTTCACTATCCACGAGGCCTGTCGTGACTTCTGATGGGTCAAAGATGTAGTAGCTAGTCAAAGGCTAGAGGGGAAGCTTGGCATGTGTTTTTTGTCTTGGCAGCAATGCCAGCTTATGCAACTCTAGTTGACTATCCAGTGAACTGAACTGTGGAACTAGTTAGGCTGAAAATTTAGGTTTTCCAAAAGATTTAGTTGTGGAGTTTTTTGTGTGGGTGATTTTTTTTTTTTTCTTTTTCTTCTCCTCTCTGATATAGCCTGCTCTTTTCCTTCACTTGGCTCATCCAAAGAGTCAGACAAACGCTTCTTCTAGCACAATGGAAGAAACAGTTCTAGATGATGCTTAGTTGGTTCTCACAGCTGTGTTATCCAGTATCTTACTATTACTGCACTGTCACTAAACTCCCAGGAGTTCCTCAGAGTATCTTCAGAAATGTTCTCTGGAAAACCTGTCCAAACAGCACTGAGTTGACAACCCTCACTTAAAACAGACTATTTAAATCAGATGTAAAAACCCTACTTGAGAAGAAACAAATCAATGTGTTTGCCCACTAACACAAACTTATGCACCAAAACCAGCTGCACTACAAAGTTCTCCCCAGGCTGTAGGATAACCTGACTACTTCCCACATCCCCATCTCAGCTTTTCTTAGAGAGTGGACAGGGCAAACAAGGCTCTGTTAACAAATGCCTGGTCTCAGACTAGTAAAGAACCTACCTGAGGAGAATGGGTCCAGCTCCCTTTGCTCTAAATCCCAGTGGGCCTCACAGCTCTGTGACCTTATTAATTTTTGGTTTAATATACAGCTGCTGCTCATCAGTGCTGAGCTGGAGCTGCTAGTGCCTTCTCCTAGTGATCAGACAGACTTGTGGTTGCAGAAGTGTTGTCTTCAGCACCCTTACAAATAACAATGAAACCAGGAGCCAAGAAATGTGAGCAAAACACAAACAGCCTGGAGAGACATGTCATGGCTGTGGTTCTACACAGCCCTCCTTCTCCCTGCTGTCAAAGTTTGAGAGTTGCAGAATAAAAGTTGCTATGGGGTCTCTCTCATTTATAACAGTGCAGAGCTACCAGATTTCTTTTGTATATGACCCGAGAGGAGCTGCCTGCAGGATGATGTGCTCACTTTTCATACATCCTGGGAGCAAAAGGTTCCCTTTGGGATTCAAGTGTGCTCTGGCAAGCAAACGGGTGCTGGTTGTTCTCAGCACCCTGCAGAAATGACCTTGGTGTGTTGTGGGGCAGGAGGGGGCAGTTAAGTTGTTGGGTTTTTCCCCAATCCATCCAGGATTCGGTCCTGCTGTCCAAAGGTGACTTCAAACTCTGATTTCACTGCACAAGGCTCTAGATCCCAGAATCACGCCATGAGACCCTGCACACCCGCTCTAAAGGACCAGCTTTGCTGACTGCCTGTGCCCAGTAACCTCTATTCCCTGTCCCTCTCCAAAGTAAGAAGGTGACTTAGGGAACAGGCTTTGAAATAAGAATTGGTGTTTAAAAGGCACTTTTTAGTTGTGGTAATTAATTGTACTAATCCTTACCCAAAGCCTGTGAGGCAGGCATCTGGTGATACTGCGGGCAGTTGCAGGAGGGCTGCTCTGGATGCGTGCAGACACCAGGGAGGGCACAAACGCTGCCCACTTGTATGCTGCTTCAGCTCTACCTTTATTCAGAGCGGCTCGGGATTGCTATGGCAACCTGAGTCACAAACTGTAAAGGATTCATGCTAACACCCCAAAAGGCTCAGGCTTTAAGGACTTTTTCTCTCTTCCTCTCCCTCTTTATTTTCTCCATCGCAGAAATCGCTGCTGAGCAGATGGGCCTAGAGCAGCTTTATCATGGACCCTTTGTGTACTGGGAGCTCTTTTGTTCCTTGGCTTCAGGAGGCTGAGCAAACGCAGCTGCTCTCGGAGTCAGTGGGAATATCAGGTGTTTGTTTTCCAGTTATTCAGATCAGCAGCATCCTTGCAATGAAATCCCCTAGTCCAGTGGCTCTCTTCAGTTCCAGACTCTCTTGGTGGGGTGAGGTCACAACTGCTGGTCTTGCATTGCTGTTTGGACAGACTCTCCCTCACTACAGCCAGAAAACCTTTGGTGCATTTTCTGTGTGCCAAAATTGTAGGGCCCTGGGACATGAGCTCTGTTAAATCTTGTAGGAGTGGTGTAAGAGATTATTGCCTCACCTGTTCCTTACACCCTGCTCAGAAAGGTTTCTGCCTTGATTGCAGAAGCAACTCCTCGTGAGCTATGTGCACACCCCTAGGCTCAGCTTAGAAGAGTGCTGTGAGCTTCCACAGATGGGAATTTATTTGGCGGCTTCTTAGACTGTGACAATTTTGTCTCTCTAGCTGCTTGCTTGGTCCTATCCTGGATATCTGTTTTCAGTGACGTAATCGCACCTTTAATTTTTCTGTCCTTATCCTACTTATGTAAATAACACGTTTATACAAAGCTCTGTCTATCGGATGAGCTTTGTGATGAACAGGAGATCTGGGGAATTCCGTTGGTTGCCCTCAGTGATGAGAGATCGGGGGAATTTCTCATCATATTTTATTGTCTGTATGCTGAATGCACTTCAGAACCATCGTACTTTCCCAAACTTAAATGTGAAAAGCAATTCTGTTCAGCCCACTGACCTTCATGTCCTTGCCCCTGAGGGACAGGGGGAGTTCTTACACAGATAATATTTTCTCTGCTTCCGTGAAAAATTTCTCCTTTATTTGCTCTGAGGCACATTAGATGTTATCAGTGGCTCTATGGTTACATAATTCACCCTTCCGCTACCTGCCTAGAATTTACCACAAGATTATCAACTGATAGAAACTGGAGGACCTTTACAGGTATGAACCTGAATTTCCCTAATTTCTCTCAGCTGATTCTGACAGTTTGCTGAAACAACTCCCGTTGAGTCCCTCCAGGACTTTGCACAAGTGGGTGTGGTGTGCGCAACCTATAGAACAACGCATTTCCGCTTGCATCCTTTGGCTCAAAGGGGAACCAGCTATATAGGTGGGGAATTTCCTGGATTATAGCAATTGAAATAGGGAAAATTTAGCCAAAAAGACTTTTTCAGTTCTCTAAAGAATATGCCTTGGTGAGCTTCCGGAAAATCTGGCTTTGATTGTTTCTTACTTGATGTAATGAAAAGAGAGATCTCATTTAAAAAAAAAAAAAAAAAAAAATTGTTTTTAAACTAAAGTAACAGATCAGCATGGCCAAAAGTGAATAGGAACAATCTAAGGAATTGCTAAATACCAGAAGAAAATAAAGGTGATGTGAGGGGTTATGTTGTTATTGTCTGAGCTTTAAAGAATAGAATGTAAAGTATTTAATCATCCAGGCTTATGTTTTATGAATATATTTGTTAAATAGTGAGGTTGGTTCAGCAGTGACCTTGGTGCCTCCTGTGGGAAGATTTCCTTCGTTTTGTTTTGGTACCAGGTCTGAGCAGCTGTAGTCAGTGATATTTCTGACAATAAACAGCGGTGCATGTGAAATGACTGGTGCAGCATGAAGACTCTCCCACAGAAACAGTTCACCAGTGATTCCCCCTTCTCTGTCTCAAGCACACAACACCGCGAGTGTTTGCAGGGCATAGCAATCTAGCAATAATTGTGTTATCAATCCTATTACTTCTGAATTAAAATGCACAAGAGAACTCTACGTACAAAACCCCAAAATATTTCCTGGGCATAAAACCAAAGCAGAATAATTTAACCACATCAAAGTATTTCATGTTTTGGGGACTTTTTTTACCTGCTAATGCATGAAAATCAACATGTTCTCAAAGAAAGCAGAGGTTTTGCAGAAACAGTCCTTGATAGTGGCAGAATATTTTGACCCGTTTTACCTCTCTAGAGGCATAATGTTCAAAACTCAGGTGCATGTACAAATTAGGGGCAGAAGTCTAATTTGCACACGTGTTTGCCATGAATACAGGAATGGAATTACACTGAATTGGTGTTAGGGGATTAATAATACTCTGGGTCTGAACAGAAGTGTGAGGGGGTGGGAGGTGGTTCTAATTTCATGATTCTTGCCAATGTTGACCCTGGCATATATATAATCAGCCTACTTGATTAGCATCACAGAATAAAAATATGAATGGGGGAGCTATTCTACTCTACTCCGGCAGCCTCTAGACGGAGGAGCTGGAAGGAGCAGAGATGCTGAGGGGTGGGCAGCAAAGCCTTGTGGATGTAACAGTTGGTAATGAACTTGTGCTAGCTAGAGGCTTAGCGTGACTTCCCCCGTTTATGGCAAAGCTCCAGTCACAGCCTCCCTCCTGAACTGGTCGTGGTCTCTCCAGGACGCAAGACAGCTTGTACTCACGGCTGTTCTCATGGCTTGTGTCAAAAGGGACGGAGAAATGACCGCTCTGCTCCTTGACGCGCTGCGGAGTCGCAGATATGTGTTCCCTGGGCCCTTGTGTGAAGTACAACAGCCCTCCAGAATAAATAACTGCAACAGTTCTTGCTGAATAACACAATTCACACAGACAAAGGAGGGAGGATTACCTGCTTTTTTTTTTTTTTTTTTCCTATCTGAAAGGCAACCAAGGCAATCTATCCCTTCCTCAGAAAGTGGAAGTAGGAATAAGTAGCTGTAGCATCCTACAGGGCAGATGTCTGATAATAAATCCATTCGGTTTAGCTCTCCCTCATGAAAAATAAAGGAATATAAGAACTCGTTATTACTGATGCCCCAAGCAGGAGCTTAGCAGCTAGCAGTAGCAACAGCTCAGATTATTAGTGTATTTATAATAAAGTCGTTTAAGTCTGCCACATGGAAGGATTTGTGAGTCAGCAAATATAGCAAATAGGTCTGCAAGGGACAGGCCAGCACAGAAAGGAAAATTGTCAGGACCTATTCATCCTTCAACATGCCCAAGTCTGCCTGTTTCCTTCAGCAATAACTACTGCTCTGGGAATGAGAGGTTTGTTATTTTTAATTTCTTTGAAAGCTGAGTGCACAGAAGGCAAAGAGAGGTGTTGGTTTGTGACAGATTATAATAAAGCAGGTCAGCCTGCCTGAGCTGGCATGAGCACAGAGACAAACCGTGCACAAGGATGTTCTACCAAGTCACCCGTCGTGCCAAGACTGCCACCCAGTTTACCCTCTTAACCTACATTTGGAAAGGTATCGTGCTGCACAGACGCATATTGCAGTAGGTTTGGGGGAACTGATTGACTTTTTAATAGATTTAGAGTTCAAGATACCAATTTAGGGCTCATGGGAAGGACAGCCCTTAATCCTGTTCAGTCTGGAGGTTCCTTGCAGGACTGGGACCACGTAGAGTCCAAGAACAAAATGCACAAAGGGATGTCTAGCTGTCAGTTGTTTAGCATTTAGTACATTTTTTAAAATTTATATAATGTAGAAGATCTCAATGATATGTTTGGGTTTTTTTGCATTTAAACTTCAGGGAGAAGTAAATTACATTTGCTGCTGTGACTAGCTAGAAAGGAGCAGCTGAATGCCACAATGTAAAGGGGAGATTTTAACGAAATGGACGTACAACTCATATCAAAATTTGGTGGGAACAGGATGCTTAGTTCACGTTAGTGTCTTTAAAAGCTTTTGCCAAACACAGATCCTAATCACTTGTGCTCGCTGATGGTCCCATTCTGCTTTTTTTAGCAGTAGTAATCCAGGTAACCTGGACAAGCTCCAACTTGGGTAATTACGTTCTCCTGACCTAAATTCTTCTTGGTGTTTCAAATGGGTGCTATTCTTGGTCCGATACCTTAAATGAGCAATTGCTGTTATGGGCTTAAGGCTTTCTGTATTTCATCTGTTAGCTATGTATCGGTGGATAGACAGCGTGTCTTGGGTATGGAATGGTCTGTTTATAAACGGCAAAAGCCCTTTGTAGGGATGAAGTGGGAGAGGAATTAGTACATTTCATTTACACTTTACAGCATCTACTTAAAAGTGCTTTTGTTGATATGTATCAGATGTGTGTTACATTTAAATCACATATTTTAGCATACATACCTGCTCTGTGATGTGGTCATTGCAGGCACTTTAATAGGCAGTCCTAGAACTTCAGATTTTCTTGGCATTTATCACTGACTGGAGAATGAATGCTCATAATTCTGCCAAACACTCAGTGAAAATTTCAAATGAATGTTTCCAGCTTGTTCTTCCCAGTTCCAGCTGGTCAGCCAGTACCTGAAACACACCAGTGGTTCCTGGAACTGCACATCCTCCAGGAAGGCTCAGCACAGAGGAATACACAGAGCACAGACTAAAATGTACATACAGATGAACCCTGTTTGGTTTTTTTTGGAGGAGTTTTGTGTTTGTTTGCTGTTTGGGTTTGTTTTTTTTTTATGAAGACTCTAAGGTGAGGCAATGGTCTGCGGAAACTGCAAAAGGGTAAAGTAGATCTAGTGGATCAACCTGGGGACATCAGCTGAATCAACATTAGCTAAATTTCCTAGACTTTCCTCCGCATCTTGATTTCAATCCGCTCAGAGTGTGAAATACGCACTTTCTTTCACTGCTGTGCTATCTGTTTTGTGGTTTTACCAAAAACATTTTACTAAACCTCATCATCCAGCCAATGTTTGGACCTTACCTGTCATTTTTCACATGCTGTGATTTGTTAGGTCTTTCATCTGACCTGAGTTCCTGGCACATACTGGGACAGGCTCCCTTCACCAGTCAGGCAAGCACAGGAAAACAGCAAGGTGGGACCAACATTTCAGGGATAAGTACAGGAAACAAATGTGTATAGGAAGGGATTGGAAGGGAAATCGGTGTCAACCTCCTAGATTTGAAGAAGGATGGGACAGGAAGAAGGAGGGTGGCTGGAGAGGAAGAGAAAAGCTGCTGCTGCTGCAGGACATAGCAGTGGAGTATGAAAAAGCTCTGGCAGAAAGTGGAAAGGCAGCGTGTCAGTGGATAAAACTAAAGAGAGTGGAGAATGGAGCCATAGGTTGAAAGGACAAGGCCTGGGACTGGAAAGAGGAAGTAGCACAAAGCCACTGCCAGGAGGAAGCCGGTAAAAATCCGGTCTCGTCAGCACCCCAGCCCTGCTGACATTCCCACTCTCAGTCCTTTCAGTGTAAGAGCTAAAGAAACCTGCAGTCATCCACAGTAAAAACTCATTGTTTTATGTCAGGCCACAGCCATAAAGCCATCGTATTTTCATTAGTGCAGTAAAATCCATGAATTTATATATGTTTGACTATGTAAGTCTTGTTCTTTTGCTCAGATACAGGCACAGTTGCTGCTTTAAGCAGTCAAACAAAATAGGCTAGATCATTCCCTTATGCATTAAACATGGATGAACTTGACCTCAAATCCTTTAAAATCACACTTCTCTCTGTCACTAGCAAAGGTGTGAGTTATGAATGCTGGAGCCAGCTGAGGCCACTGATTCCTTGAAAAAAAATGACATTATATACTTAAAACTACTTGCAATCAGCACAAGAATGATTGCAGTCTGTAGCTGAGTTTCTTGAATAAAGCACTCCTGGGATTTTGGAGACGACTTGGTAGTTACTGTGCTATGCGGCTGCAACCACCCTGGGAGTGTCTGAACCCAGAGCAGAGCCCACCGTGATGTCTTCCAGAGACATTATGAGAACTAAGAGGAGATTATACCATCACTTTCAACTAGCTTCCAAAATGGTTTTGGTACTGGTTTCAGGACCTGAGTAAATTAAGTAGGTTAACTTGTTTTTATTTCCTTGTACTTCAATGGAAAGAAAACTAGGAAAGTCCACTGAAAACTAATCTACTTTGAACTCGTCTCTTTCTTGGCATTATCATTTCTTGCTCCTTTTCGCTTTTGGATTTGGGTTATGTTCATGCTTCAGTCTTGGGCAGCTTTAGAGATAAAAGACCTTTGGTCTCCCAGGATGCGTGTTGCGTAAAGCCCTTTTCTCTGTGTAAGCTCAGACTTGAAATGACACAGGCAACCTGAGAGAGGCAATAGTTTCTGAGAAGAACTGAGAAAGAAGAGAGAGTTTCTTTAATGGAAACAAGTACTGAAGAATACAACAAAAATATGGTCAAAAGCCCACAATGTCACTGCCACTGAGTGTGGTATAGAAGAAGACTTTCACAATACCATTTTCAGAATTACGTCATCATTAAGTGGTTAATGACAATAACATCATCATTAAATGGTTAATGACAATATCCATTACCACAGTGACATTGTCTTTCTCCAGCCTTTTATCTTTGAGCTGAAAGCCTGTCACACATGTTCCCTACTAAATTTCACAGCACCGCCCTGGAGTAGGCAACTCTACAGGGAGAGTAGTTAATGGAATTGGAGTCACTCAGTGCTTATCTCAGTTTATCTTACAGTAAAAAGAATATTTTTATATGATGGGGGTTTGTTTATGCTGGAATGTGCTTTAGCCACAGCCATTGTGTTACATTTACAGAACAAGACAACATCAAGATTTTACACTGAAGAGTTCTTTCTGGTCATTCTGGAGATATCCCAGGTCATATACTTTGTCACCAAAAGTTAGATATGGCCAAAGAGGTTCTCATTACCTTGAGCCATTTCCTTCCTTTCATCCTGAGAGGTGTGTCTATCTGCATCACTGCTTTTATCTACTTTGATTTCATTCTCGCTCTCTGCTTTCATCTCTGTCAGTCTGAGATGACATGAGTCACTCACACTTGAGTCAGGAAAAAGAGCTGAAGTGCTGAGGAGCTGATATATCTGCAGATTAAAACTTCTCCCTCTAGATACTATAGAAAGTCCAGAGAAGTCCCATGAATTTCAAAAAGATCCAGTGAAAGCTCAGATATCAATGTCTGCTTCATGTTTTGTGTCTCCAGAGAAGGAGCTGTCTTTGAAGTAAAGGCCATCCCATCCATTCCCTCCAAGCTTGTCCTGTGTTCCTATCACACTGTGCACTCAACCCTACTGAGAAGCTGCAGATAGATCAGCAAAAGGGACTCTGCTTTTGGTTATTGCCAGGAAGAAATCCTTGTTTAGACATACAAAATCTACACCTCCTTACATCCACGCTTGAGGCACAGCGGGCATAAGAAAGAGGAAGTAGACATAGCTCTGGCACAGGCAAAATGAAATATCTTTTTCTGCCCACAAAGGTCAAGATTTTTCCACTGAAGGGAATATTTCCCTCCCACTCATTGCCTTCCCACTGATAAAAAACTGGCTAGTTAAAATAGGGGGGTTTGGTCTGTCTAGCTCTGAAACTGAAATCAGATAATTAGATTCCTTTTTTTTTTTTTTTTTGCACATCTTCTTGTCTTTTGTGTGATTAGTCAATCAAATCAACATATGTTGGAGTTTATATAAAATGTATATGTATATTTCCTGTGCAATGCAAAAAGCAGTGAGCAAATACACGTAGTGAGTGCCCTGTTACACCGTTACCGTAGAGACAGCACATTAAAAGAACCGCTTTCCTTATTCTTTATCACTAATCTAGAATGAAAACCAACGTTTTCTATTCTTGTTGAATTCTTTTTGCTTCTGTGGCACATAAACAAGGTACTGAAGTGCTAATCGTGTCCTTGGGTTTAAGATCCATGAACAACCTGTTTCATGCGTAACTGCTCCGAGCTGCTGGGAACCAAGAACCCATGCTCAGCCCCACCATCTCTGGGGTTGAGCAGAGTTCAGGGCTCACAGCTCTCCACTTTGTTCCTTAAACCATGCTCACACAATTTCCTGTTTAGACACAAAAAGGGGGCTAGAGAGATCTTGGTGCTTCCTGTTTGACACTCAGCGCAGTCGTATCTTCCACAGCAGCAGCTGACTGGCAGGGTATTGCTCTGAAAGGCACTGGAGTTAATTTTTCACATTCTTATCAGTTCAGATGGCTCATTTGTAAGACCAATTTCAAAACCTAATTTCAAGTTGCCAAAAAATAACAAGATAAAAGAGGTTCTTTGGGTTGTAAAAGAATTAGCTGAGCAGACTTGAGGTTGTGTCAGAGAAGCACAAACCATTTTGGAGACAGTTAATACGCTAGAAAAGCTCTGTGAACTTTGTAAAGAAGGTACAAGATATCTGAACCACAGTTCTGCAGACATTGCTGTTCCCCTGCAATATTCTCTGTGCTTCTCTGAGGTTTAGAAAAGCATCCTGATAGTTGTTAGGGCCAACAACTTAAACGTATGTTGTACTGAGTTTGGAGGTGAAGTGATGCTGTTCCTATGTGGACTGGGGGATGAACCTTGCTGTCCAGTAGCTCAGAAAGCCAAATCCAGCTGCAACCTCATTGCCTAGCACTGGAAAGCTTTGCAGCTGAGGCCCTTCAGTTTTTAATTTCTCCTTGCTGTTTGGGGGAAATTAGTGTCAGTGACCAGAGTTAATAGATTTATTGTAAGGTCACCAAGACGTGTCACATATGAATAATGAAAAACAATTCTATTTGAGGCTGCTCTGTTTTTCTGGTTGGCTTGACTGAAATCTTTCCAAGATTGCAAGTCTGAAGAGAAGCTCTGGAAAAGCCAACAGGGAGACCTCTAATCAGGAAACAGGTTTTTAAAATGTAGAGGGAGGTCAATACCATTCAGATGACTGAGGGTTTATATGAGAGGAGCCCTCAAAGGCCTGGCTGCAAAACCTGCTGAGAGAAGGAAAGACCCCTGTTCTAGAGGACATTCCTTTCCCCAAGATTGATTATGTCCGTGAGATTAAAAGGCCATAAACCAGTAACATCACAGTACACCTTTTCATCACCTTCCATATACCCTCTCCTCTTTTCTGCTATTATTTTGTCACTAATTTCACAATAATTCTTCGATTACTGTAGAGTGGAGAACAGGGAAATCAGTCTGTCGGATGCTCTGTGTCCTTGTGACTCTTCCTGACCTAGATTTGGAAAGGCTCCACCTTGCCCCTCCCTTCCATTCCCCCAGGGTGTTGAATCCCAGGCAGGAACAGATGAAACAGAAGTACCAAGTGCCAGCACTCTGCCCTGTCTGGCTCCCAGCAGGTAATCGTCTCGCAGAGGGACAGATGAACCGCGTATGAAGCAGCGTCCTGAATCGTGCTGTAATTTGTAAGCCATGATATTCAAGTCATGAAATCAGAGCTGTTTACTTACATACGCAAGGCCAGAAACTGGTGATGTAAAATTCCTTTTCTGCTTCAGGGAAAAGAAAGTTTTGGATCCCAGAAAATATCTTTAGGAATAAACTGAGATCCTGAATTAGATGCTGCCTCTTTTTGTCCTCATCTGGGCAACTGGTGCTATTTGTGCAGTGTGAGAAACAGGACCGAGTAAGTCAGGGTCAGAAGGACCCAGTATCCAGGGTGCTGGTGAGGCAGGAGCTGGTGTCTGGGGCTTTTTAACTATTTGCATGCTGTAACTTTATGATTCTGTTGACTTTCCAAACACAGTAATAAGCACTCTTACATCTTCAAAGTGCATACAGATACAATCTCACTTAATCTCCTACAGAAGAAAATAAGAAAATGATCAGTAACAGATAAGTAAATGATTTAATTTTGTAAAAGAACTCAAAGCTTAAGGGGAATTAAAGACCTAATAAGCTAAATCAAAGAAATGGAAATGAGCTGGAACCTTGGATCCATTCAAGGTTTCTAGTGGGCAAAAGTTGATTTCACCACTCTGTGAATATGGTCAAGGTGT
This sequence comes from Tetrax tetrax, assembly GCA_009806455.1. Classification (NCBI taxonomy): domain Eukaryota; kingdom Metazoa; phylum Chordata; class Aves; order Otidiformes; family Otididae; genus Tetrax; species Tetrax tetrax. The sequence goes on along the minus strand of WHYT01017120.1, from coordinate 376,507 downwards.
GGAAGCCCTTGTCTGGTGAAAGAGCAGAAGAGAGGAAGAACAGAACTACACAAAGAGCTGAGATCCCTGGAGAGCAGGACTCTTCCTTTCATTGCTAGCAGGATAGAGGGACTGGCAATAGCTGGTGCAGGGAAAACCAGTCTCCCTCCAGCTGCTTGCAGTGGCCATTTGAGTCCTTCCATCAGGGCAGCAAACTCATGGCTGCTCTTGGCAACTGCCTACCTTGCCCTGGCCAGAGCCAGCCCTGCTGCAGCCCCTCTGTGACTTGCCAGTGTCACTGTACTGGGAATAAATGTCACATGAAGGAATAAATTAGACCTCGGAGCGCCTGAATCCCAGAGAAATGTTCAGTTTACGAATTAACACAATACCTCTCACAAAGACCTTGGCTTATTTTGGTACAGGGGATGCCAGTTGGATGAAAATATTTCTTTTTGGATGGCAGTGACAGAAGAATAGGAGGACTGGGGTCATAGAAAGCTGAAATCTTTGCAAGAGCCAAGTGCTGGTTTGAATGTGCTCCCTTCTTTCAAGATCTTCAGTTATTCTCTGCTTAGTGCTTAGAAATGCTTTCTGAAGAACCGTTTTTTGGAGTGGTACAGCACAAGAAAGGCATTCCTCCTTCAGAGAGCACTGCATACTAATTTACTGTTGGCAGACAATAGAAAAAAAAAAAAAAGACACATCATGGTCTCCTTTCACAAGGATGTTTTTTTTTTCCTGTCCTTTTTGGATTTAATAATGTGTCAAATTAGGGTGAAAGTGCTCTGTTTCCTCAGCTTTACTCTGCCTTTGACGCTATACAAGACCTACCCAAAATTGCTGTTCTATGGCACTGCTCAGATCTAAGAATGTCCCAACGATGTTCTGTGAAGCTGCTAATTAGGCAATATTAAGCAATGACAAGTGAAGAGAGTATGTAAACATGTCAGGCATTATATCCACCCCAATATCCTACATACTGATGTCAACACTGGCACCAGTTAAGACATGGTTGATTTTATATCTGGCTGGCCAGCACGTTCCAGCTAGACACCAGACTGGCTTTGAAAACCCTATTCAGTCACCAGCCCTTGGATAGATTTTTAGTAGGTCAGCTGTCAGCTGTTAAACATCTGAGCACTGTTTGGTGAGGAACCTCTCTGTTTTAGGTTAGACTCCATGTATGCTGGGTATTTAGCTCTTGGTCAAAATTCCTTTAGAGTAAGTTGGATCTTGAAAGAAAAATAAAAAATTCCCACCCAGGTCCTCAAGCTTTATCCATCTAAAGGCTCCTGCTATCCTTGTGGGATATGTGAGGGTCCTTTCAGGAAGAGCCTGATGTCCCACAGTACCATTGCAGCTGAGGCAAAGAAAAGCCTCTGTGGACGTGCGTTAGTGCGGAGCGTCGGCCGGCCCTTCTCCCCCACGGAAATCTCGCCAAATTGTCTGGAGCCTTTACCTACCTATTGCCTTGCCAGTATAGACACGGGGGAAGTCTAGACTCAGGTGCAAATTGGCAATAATTTCTGAGCCAAGCTAGGTTTTATATAGTAATGATGGTTCATTAAACCAAATTATATCTTTAATGACATCTTTGAACCATTTTATTGTTTTCAGAGAATTAATTATGAAGATGTTCCTAGTCTGTGAAGCTTAAATAAGCAAATGTATCTACAGATGCCCATCACTTGGATTATAGGATTGTTTGTTAATTTTTATAGCCATGAAAACATGAAAATTAGTGTTCAGCTGTACTCTTAGAGCTTGTCATTACGAAACACAGGACAATCCAAATGTGTAAAATGCATGCACCTTGGAAAGGTTTTAAAAGTGTTGTGTCTGTGTGGTGATTAGACCATTATCTATGTACTGATTCACTGCAGAAAGAAGTCTACTGCGCTCCTAGACCTCCATAAATCTCCAGATATTTACAGGAACGGTTTCCTTTTATACTTTTGATCAAATAGTGGTTTAGAGCGGGGCTGGCTGATAGGCAGAGAGCTCAGGCATGTCCAGACCTGCCGCACAGACAATAAAAGTGATGTTCTGTGAGCAGCGGGGACTTAAATCCCTTTTTATGTGAGATGCTGAAACGACTCTAAAAAGCTGTCATTACCACAATTTGTTTGACCTACAGCTGAAGGTATATTAGAAAATGAATCAAACTGTACGGAGCTTTGGAGGAATATAAAATGTGAAGTGGTGTTTGCTTCCTATGCTATTCATTTCCCAGATACTGGATAAATGAAAGGTTGAATGAGGAAAGAACAATGAGTGAGTGAAGTGCAAATATCCAACAAGCTCACAATATCAAATATTTTTGATAACATAATTATAACTGTAATGTGATAATTTTCTATCCTGTGCAAGCAATGTCAGGAAACACAGGCGTCAACCTGATATTCATTATATTGATCTGAATTCATGCACAATTTTCAGATCCTGTAGCTTTGTTTGAGGTAGATTGTACATTGAAATTAAACAGAATGACTCTAAAAATAATTGGACTCTTTGTAAGCACGCACTGCATACACAGCTGCAGAGAACTTACCTTGCAGTTTTCATATTTTCTTCTCTGAGTGAATTCCTTTAGTGATACCACTTTTCCAGACCTTGAGAGGTCAGGCCTAGAAATACTTTTCAGTTCTGAATGGTCCCATACTGGAAAAAGTAGCTCTAATCTGCAAAATTACTTCTCTTGAAGTCTTATCAAAGGGTTGTTGCCATATTAAAATGGGACCAGAAGGTCTTATTCTGAATTTCAGTGGGGCCTCACCCTGGCTTCTGGCATGATGCACATGTTTATATTCATGACCGTGTGTAATTCATGTAATTAATTGCATCCATGGTAAACTTATTTACATAATTAATATCCATGTATATATGATCTGGAAGGAATCAACAGAGAGGAGAATTATATCAGCCTGGTGTTTAAAGGTGGTTTTTGAACTTATGTTCTGCATGAAGATTGTCTGCGTTGAAAGCAAGGCTCAGCCTCGTCTGTTCAGGCTGTGGCCTTGGTTTTGCCTTGTTCCCAAGCACAATTACAAGGGAGTCTGTGGCAGCTGCATAGAAATTGTTTGGTTAAGAACTTCCTTTTCTTCGTGTAAATCAGAGCCCAGCTCTGACTTAGCTGCTGCGCTGAAGCAGAAATTAGCACAAACCAACAGAGTATAGAGCACAATTCACTTCTGCCTTCTTCCTCCTCTCAGTGTTACTGTAGTCACCCCGGACTGTTTTGAAGAGTATAGAAAAATATGCTCATTCTCTCCTATAGCCTGTTAATTTTGTTTAGTATTGGGTTTTTTTTCTTCTTTTTCTCCCAGTGCCTTCTTAGTCTTGCTTTCTCTTTTCCTTCCTCATTTCATGTAATTTCATGTTGAATAAAGTACCATCCCCTGTAACAGGCAATTTAATTTAAAAAGAGATAATACCTATTCTTTTTTTTTTTTCTTTCTGTAGCAGTCTCCTTCAAGTAGGCAAAGGTTTTCTGCATTGTATTCTGTAATTAACTTGTCTTTGAGTCAACCAGTACACTCTGCTAATGCAAGTTATTTTCTAGCTAAGATCATTTATTGGCTGAAAGAAAATCCAGGTTTTAATCAAAGTAATATTGAAAAGGAACTCAGCTGATTTAGTGGTTCTGAAAATTTGGCAGATTGCATCTTGGGCCTTTCAAAATGTCTAGGAAAATAATCTGAGGGAGAGATGGGAGAAATGGCTTTTACCCAGCTCAGGCTACTTAGTCCCTATGTGGAAGGACACCTATGAGAGATACAGGAGGCTCAAACACCTTCTCCAAAACAGAGATAGTTTTAGTGTTTCCTAGCTAATGCTTGAACCAGGATACACGTGGGAGCCATGTAGCGGGGCAGAAATACTGGAGAGTGGCTTTGTGAGTAAAGAAGGTGGGTGGGAAGGTGTTTAGGATGCTAAGGATCCTGGTGTGAGTCTGCTCCAGCCCCCTCCCAGATGAAGGGTGGGACGGTCTCTCCATCGTTCCAAGAGAATGAATATTCCTCTCCTTGGTGACTCAGGCCAGAAATTCAAGCCACACTGAACCGAGTCCATATGTTCCTACAGAAAGTTCATGTTTCAGCAATCAAGTGTTTTTGTCCTAAAAAAGTATACAGAGTTTTGCTTTCGACTTCAGTATGGCCACGATTTCACTGGTAAATGGCCTTAAAAATCTTTGGCACTTGGCTGCAGCTCATTTCTCTTACAAATCCCTGAGGTCATGATTCAACAGTAGTAAATCCAGCTTAAGGGCTCCTTATGTTGGATCAGAAAAGTCATGACACAGAATCACATCACACAGAGCGCTGATCCAGAGTAAGCAAACTTGTCTGTTCCAATCTATTAAAAAAATAATGGCACATTTACGTTGGACCAGAAGTCTCACTCCTAGATGAGGCATCTTCTGCAGCTACTGCTGCAACATTCTTACTCCATCAGAAATTGTCCTCTTCTAGGCAGGGGAAAATCAGCGTAAACACTCTTTGCTGCACTCCAGCTACTTCACCAGAAATACAATCGTGTGCTGATGTCTGATGCCCATCAAGTGTCTGCTCCTGGCAGAGTGCAGAGGTCTGGTATTCGTGATCACAGAACCAGGGCCTCAGTCCAGAAGCGTGGGAAAATGCTTGAAAAAAGAAACCGTGCTTTGTCCGAGGCACTCAGAGATGATCAGGATAGCTGTTTCTCCTGGTCCTTTCAGCAGGGAGGTGAGCAAAGCTGCACAGGGAAATCGTTGCAAAGAATTCCTCCTTAAGCACTGGGAAGACTTCAGAATCCAGTGAGATATCGCCAAATGAGAAAGCAGCTGTGAAACGTTCCAGCTGTGGCTGAGAGCTGTTCCTCCCCAGCCCATCACGTGGAGATTTCCTAAGCTGGCCCCTGCGGAACTCTCGCTGGTTGTAAATGACAGAAGTGGTCAGGCCTGAAATAGTTTAAATACTTTGTCACAGCAAGGAAAAGCTTGGCAAATCAAAGTGATTCATTTAATAAATTCCTTTGGCTAATAGCATCTGATTTTAAGGAAATAAATTATACTTCCATGTAAAGCAGGCAGCAGTTCTAAACTGAGTTCCTGTTCAGAAAAAGAATTGATCCCTGATTGCAAATTTGATTGAGTATTTCTGGATTTTTTTTTTTTTTGGTGGGCTGAAGCCATCCGTGCATTTGCATTCAGCATTTCAGCAAGACACCTTCTTCTTCTCTCTTCTCGTTTTATTGTGTAACGAGGTTTTATTACCCATTTCCATTTGGGCACTTTGATCCAGGGAGTTACTTCATTGTGCGACGCAGGTGCCAGGTGAACATTGCACGCTAACTGGGGACATTTCTCTGTGGTCCCTTGACCATGCTGCTAAATCCTCCCGGGGACAGAAGTAATAACGAAGACATCTGAGGTCACATTCACAAGAGCCAGAACAATCCTGCAGTCTTTTCCAGAAAACAAGGAATTGCAGTAAACAAGGGAGAGGCTTCCCAGAAAGGCATTTCACAGGGAGCTCGGTCCATCATGAGCTGTAGAGAACTGAACTGGTTTCTTGTACTCTGCAGGTTTGCCCTGATGGAGAGTGAACGCGGATGTTTACAGTCTTTACAAATCTGAAGGCTTTGACTGATGTATTTAGGGACAGCGTTCTTTCTGAGCTATGGTGTTATCTGTCCTTCAGCACAGCCGTTTTGTCTTTATAACTGTTAAATATAATCTGTGCTGAAAGGGAAAAATGGTAATTAATGATTTAGTGATAATGCTCGTTGTTTTCTTGCACAGTTTGTGTATAGAGCACACCACCCCAAGGCCTTACAGAGTGCAAAAACCCACGGAGGTGAGCTCCGGAGATGGGACTTTCCCGTGTCGTAACAGCGATGCTCTGAATCACACTGTTCTGCTGCAAGGCAAAGTCTCCAGTCAGTCATTATTGCTGAATCTTTTTTTTAATAATAAAAAAGAAAACTCTCCAAAAGTAAACAGAATTGAAGTGTGTAAGGAAAGACACTAGTCCATAAAAATCACAGAACCGTCTGATACCTAGGTGTGTAAAATAATCACAATAAGTCTTGTTTCTTTTATAAGCAAGACAAATGGATAGGATTATTTTACGGTAGGAAAGGTGACAGAAACTTTCAAGTGGTTGAGATTCTAGGCAGGAGTGAGGCTCTGCTGTGTTCAGTCCTGTATAAATACGTAACGGGATGCAGCCCCTTGCCTGGAGAAATTCAGTTCTGCAAAGCAAGACTTGGAGAGGCTGGGGAGGGACGGCGGCGCAGAGAAGGGAAGCACGGTGCCCCAAGTCACACAGCAGCTCGGTGGCAGCAGCAAAAATAGAATCAGAGCCAGCTTCTGCCCACACTGGTGTGACAGGATCTCACTCCCTCCTTGCCTGATTGTTGTGAAATAAATCATCGTTTGCAGAAATGAGACGCGTACTTCGCTGCAGATCTGTTCCGTGCGGAGGTTTTCAGCTATTTGTTGAGCTGTAGGTTTTCTGTTAGATGTGCAGTCCCTGAAGAGTTAATTTAAGCCTACTAACAAGAAGATTGCTTTTCTTTGTGGTGTTTCCTGGATCCCTTGGAATCCCAGGTGTCTGCAAATTATAATATGAAAGCCTGTGTTTTATAAGGCTCTTTGTACATTCTTAATCTTCAGTATTTTTTTTATATTTACACTAAATACAAACAGCTGCAGAAGTTCTGAGCCACCCCATTTCTTGTCATGTTCTTTTCACTAAAGTAAATAGAATAATTGAAATTTGCATGGTGAATGAAAACTGTGAAAGTGAATTAAAGTTAACTTTGAACAGTTCCTACAACAGCTCAAGAATGTCAAGTCAAAATTGTATCCAAGATAATTCTACTCCCTTTGAAACCCAGGGCCCCTAATTTGGGGGTCTCCAGACGAGTCTCTGATCAATAGCGGAAACATTTACCCTTGTACCCAGGAATCAATATTTTAGAAATCTCCATGGAGATAACTGCTGTGGCAATTCAACAATGCCTAGTGTGTGAAACACGTTCACGTTAATACCTCTCATTTGTCCAAAATGCCCTTTTTTCATTGTTGCAATGTGCTAGAAAAAGATAATGCATGTTAGGTTAGATTTCCAGTTAGGAGGGGAATACTCAGTTGTTGACAGATATGCTTTCCTGTTGGAAATGAATGTAAACCAGAACAGGAAAGCTGAACTGATCAAAACTCAGGTCTCTTCCAAGTGAAAAATAGAACAATTACAGGATGTAAGTAGATAAACAATTTCCTATGGGACAAAAATTCCTTGGAACATGCTGTTTTCACAAAACTAAAACCTTTCTCAGAAATCATTTTGTGTTGCTATAACATTTCTGTATGTATAAAAATGTACACGTATGTATGTATAAATGTACACGTGTATGTATAAACGTCCTGTATCCTGCAGTAATGAGAAAGGGAGTAGGATAATCAAAAAGAGTTTTTCCACATCTAACTTCTCTGATGCTGTTTCTTTTTAAAAGGACTGTAGGGTATTGCATTATTTCTACCTTTGTAGAAAACTTTTATCTTAAAAAGATTCTTATTAAATAGTCTCCTGCTGAGACTGAGTTACAGAGCTGGGTTATCTGAGCACTCCAGAGTGCTCTGAAAATAGAAGAGGGAAAATGCTTCCATGAGGGACGAAATGCATGCCTGTTCATAAATGTTAATGTGAAATTTCCTAGAGTGTTGGACACATAGGGAATTGTGGCTGTTGAATTAATTGTCTCACAAAAACCTTCTAGTCAACTCCAAACAGTCTCCCCTACTCATCTGTGTTTCCGAAAGCCTTCTGAAGATTTTCTTTTTGAAACCAATCTTCCTGCCGTCTTCTGCTTTATCACCTTTGGTGACGCTTGTGGAGTCATTTCTTTTTTTCTGAACACATTTCATTCCTTTGTCAGGCTGGCTGACATGTAACCAGTGCTGTGTCTTCCATTGAAAACATACATCAGCTGTGGAAGCATCCCACAGTCGCTCATGAACACCACCTATGTGGTTTAAAGCACTGTACAGCCATAGAATTGTCCCTCCACCAAGGAATTTGTGATTTAACCTCCGATCAGCAGTCCAAACCCAGGCCTGCTCCATCCTCTCTAATCCCAACAACTTCATTTACAATATAAGATGTCAGATGCAAACACCTAGAGACAGATTTCTGATGATGTAGCCACAGTCTTTCTTCAGTGTGGCGTGGAAGTTTCCCTTTTAAATCCGGGCTGCTGTAGATTTATATCCATATGGATACGTAGATTTATATCATACTAATAATGATTGGATCCTTGCCTTGGTGCTTAGAAGACATTTGAGGTGAGCTGGTGGCAGTGTCTCCATATACTGGGCAGTCGGACTCCCAGGACAGCACTTGGCTACTGTGGTGGCATTGAAGAGGGTGTGCTTCTGGAAGTGCAATTTGCTGCTGTGATCTGAGGGTGTGCGTATGCCAGCACTCTGATCTGTATCGTTTTCTAACTCATTTTGTGTGACAAAAGGAGAGAATGATTGAGTAAATGGCCACCGAGGACATCCCTGCTAATTGCTCAGAGCTAATCTGGAGCTTGGGACAGGAGATAATTCGGGCCTCTGATAAAACTGCATATTGCTTGTTGCTCCTGAAGGGAATGAGTATTTCCTTTTGATGAATTGTGTTGAGAGCTTTTTTTTTTTTTTTAATATGTGTCTTCAATAGTCTGGGGAAATTAACTGATCCCTCACCATATCGATGTACAAACGGATTATCCCAAGCACTGAAGTTAGAGAAAAGTTAACCGCTGGTTTAAAGGCTCTGATTGTGTCCTTTGACTTCAGCTGCCTCTCTCCACTGATCCATGGGTGAGCTGAAGGAAGGAAAAAACAGACAGGAAGGTCATCCAATCTGTGCCATCATTTGTCCTCTAATGCACTACGATGTCCAGGTGGGAAGGAAATATAGGAACTGTGTATGTCCTCTCCTTTATCACCAGGTAGCAAGTAAATATAGAAAATATTACCCTTCTTTAAAGCCTTTTGCATAGGCCTTGCAAAGATTGATGACTGAAGAACACAAAAACCATCTCATCACTTGTACATTCTTAAGTTATCCTGAAAAACTACTTCATGGTGTAGGATGCTTTTCAAGGAACTCCATCAAAGAACAGATTGTAGCTACTAAAGAAATCACACTGGTGGAGATGGCCAATTGTCAATATTAAGCTGCTCCTTAAGTCAATGTGAAGCCGTCACACTAAAAGGAAGGCGTAAAAATGCAACCAATGCAGCAATGAAGCTGTCAAAGTCGGAGCACTGGAATACATTCTTTTTAGTGATCGTTTATTCCTGAGCTCATCAAGGAGAACATCTTGGCTCAGCGATCTTGCTGAGAAACACCATTTACATTTAGTAGATACCCAGCATGGTGCCCAACCTCCAGCCGTCTTGTCTGTAGCACTCACTGCTTGAAAATGAGTTGAGGTCACCTGGCCCTGTGCTCTGGATTAATCTGATCTTGTTTTTAACCAGCAAAGTGGGGAAGCTCTGCAGCATTGCAGATGTATGCTTGATGCACTGTGCTATTGATTTATTACGCTGAAACCAAATGCACCTTCTGCTGTGAGAGGAGGTAGAGGAAAGATGATGTTACATCTGAATCAAATTATCTTTCTTTTTTCTTTTACTTAATTAGGAACACAATCTTGCTCGAGGCTGAAAAGCTTTGGTGTCAGTTTACACAGACAATGTTGTATCTGTCCAAATTTTTTACCCGTACACATTACAGCAGAATCGCTGTGCCTGGTCCTGTAAAAATTGATGCAAAAAGCCTATTGATTTCAGCTGGGCAGGAGCCAGTAGATGCTGATTTTACCTGGACGATGTTCTTTAACAGATGTAGCTCAGTAATAATTCATGTGGTTTAATCCAGCATAAAACTACAAATGCACAATAAAAAAATCACGGAGAAATTGTGGAGTTATGTTAGTAAAACTGCAGCAACCTGTGGGATATCCAGCCACAATAAGTTTGTAACTGTGTGATGAGACAGATAAGAGTTCACCAGTTCTGTTCTGGAAAATGCTGGTGGTCGCTGGGAGAGTCTGAAATCTCTCAGGCGTTTTCAGAGCTCCATGGAGGTTTATCCTGGACCACCTCACGCACCAATCGCTCCCGTACATCAGGCTGCTGAAGCAAGAACTCTCTGGTCCCTTCTTAATGTTCAGTGATTCCTGAACTGGGTCCCAGCATAAACTGTGAATGTATCTTTCCCCCTTCCCTTGAAATAGAGTGGAAGGTCAAATCTGGCTGTGGATTTCGACACTGAATTTCAGGCCTATCTGTGATTTACACTGGTTTGTTGTGCTTGTAACACGAAAAGTACTCTGTTTAATGAGAAAGTGGACTCTGTTCCTCTTCCAGCTCCCATATCCCTGATTCAATCTAAACCACATTTCCCTCACAAAGAACCTTTCAAAAGCAAAGAATTTCAAAAATCACTGCTATGAACGGTCCAAGAACCTACATTGTAAAGAAGTCCCCAAATGGTCTATCGTCATTGCAGATTTGTTTGTTAGCTTGGATTTCTTGGTCTAGCAATGGGTCAATTTTCGCACACATACAAAAAGGTCTTTTGTTTTCCCAAGTATGTGTGAATCTTATGGAATCCTTTTAGGAAAAAAAAAAAAAAAAATCCTTAGTTTCAAAGTGCAAGGTACCAGAACCAGTTGCTTTGAAATCAACCTTGCCTTGAATGTGTTTTCTACTAGGAAAATGCACTCCCAGACTGAAATTAGCACCAGTTTTCAGGAAAGACTCAAGTATGTTCTTGCCTTGACATCTGTTGGTATAAATAATGTAGTAAAATATGAATTCAGAAAAATTATTTGTGTATATTTGAGAAGATAACTTGTAACTGGGTAGTAATTCTGACAACCTGCTTGTAAATGCAGAGCTGTACTCCATTCAAATACTAAACCCCACATGAAGGAACAACATAATTATTGCTGGGTCACATTTGCAGATCAGTTTTACACGTTGCAACCAAATAAAAGAGAGAAATTGCAGACTGGCAAAGAAGTGTCACCGGGGAGCCACCTTGGGAACGGTTAAGCTTGGAAAGGAAGTTTACAGTGAAAGCTGTTTTGTTGTTGTGATTTACATTTCCAATGAAGCTAAGCCCCAGGAGGATGTTGGCCTGTGTGGGGTGTTTGCAAGCTGGTGAACACAGAATCTGGATTTCTTTCACTAACTTAAAACCCACCAAAAAAAAATGCCCTTGCAGAATGAAAAGCTGTAAGCTGTGCATTAATATTAGGGATAGTTACATTAATAGGACAATAATTAATTGGCAGTTACTCTAACAGGACTCTTCTGACCTTATTTTAAGATCTAATAATTATCATTTTGCGGGAGGGCAGAGCGGGCGCCTGGGGTCCATACCTTGTTTTCATCTGCACTTACATTTCCATCAGAGCTCTTTCCCAGCACATCACTCAGACTCTTTAAATTTTGGTCCAACATGCACGAAACCCAGACTTTCTTGGTTTCTTGCCTGGCTTGGATTTAAGAGGATGAGCTTGTGCTGGTTCAATTTAATTCCACATCAATTCTTAAATTCTCTTCCCAGTGGAAGGCTCCAGGTTTTTTGGCTTTGCTGAAAGTAGCATTTGGCGTAAGTCATAAACTGTATTTCAGACAACTTAATCTATTCAAAATGGTGCTGAAAGGAAAAAAAAAAGCCCTATTGCAAACAAAGGCTTGTTTATCCTAAGGCTGAGAACCTTATGGCTACGAGAGGCAGGTTTTGTCTTTGGATCCAGCTGTAACACTTTAAGATATTACTATTTCAGCTCTTTGCTCTGTCCCTCCTGTCTAGAGTAGAGCTGGCTGTTCTTGTATTATTGGATCTGAGACAATGAAGATGCTTGGACTTCAGAAAAGAGATGAGTTCAAATCTAATCACCTGTGTGCAGCAGACAATCGTATTCCCCATTTGTTGATTCCAATAATTGGTGTTTCATTCAAGCATCTATTCCAGAAAGAGGGTGTTCTTGCTTTGTCTAGTAGAAATGGTGAACCAGTCAATTGCTTTGACTATTTCTTCCAGAGGTTAATCACCTTCCCTTATAAAAATGCACACCTAGTTTGTTGTTTCAGTTTGTCTGTCTTCACTTTTTGGCCACTCATTCTTGCGTCGTGCTCCGCTCAGCTACAAGATAGTTCATCCCCCAGCAAAACATCATCTTCCCGCTTCACCCCCCAGCACCAGGTAGTGTGGCTCACATCTCTATATCTGATACCCCATCACAGTAGGCTTTTTTAATTGGATAAAATTATTAGTTTAATCTCCTCTGTGTCCCAGGTCCGTGATTCTTGGAATATGCCATCCCATTCAGTGCAAGTAAATCACCAGCTAGGGCTAAAATGTGCTCGCTTTATGACTGACTCCTCCGTGCACTCAGGTAATAATCCTCAGGTAAACTGATCATGAGATTGTGCTGCTTAAAGCCGGTGTTTATCTTTCCAAGCACTTAAGGCATTAAGTATCAGTGTGAGAGGAAAATGAAATGTTGGCAGAAACAAAGATGAACTGGAATATTAAGAGGCTCGGGGCAAGGGGGGGCATCTGGCAGATTTATGGTTCTGTCTGACAGGTTCTAGCTTTTAAATAAGGAAGATGATAATAAATTTTGTAGTGTTTCTGATTTACAGCTGTGATGTAAGATATCCTGCTCTGTACAGATCACGACTGAGATTCTGTCACATCACTCCATAACTGCATCCATATGAACCCAGTGGCAGTGTGATTCGGGAAGCGCAAAGATTCCCCGGAAAGTTTGCCTGAGTGTCTTAGAAGGCAGATACAGCTAGATGCAAGATGCTTCCTGGAAAACAGCTTAAGAGAGAAAGGAAGTGCTTAGTTCTGACTTTAAAAGGTTTTTGTGATTCTATCTGAAATGTTTTTCGTTAACCCTGTAATTCCACCTGAACTGAAGGTGGCTGGAAAAAAAAAAAAAAGTCAAAATGTTTTCAAGCAGAACACGGTATCTGCTGGCAGCCGATACAAGGCATTGGAAACAGCTGCTTGTCCCGGTGTGCAGTGAGCACCGGTTGATACGGATGCTGAAACCCTTCCATTGCAAGGCAAGAGTCACTTGTCATCTAGGAAAGGGTGTAGTGCTTCTCTCTTTTCTTACTAATTAGTTTCAAATGCTTTTAGTAGCCTATGGATAACAGAATAATTTGTCACTTCATAACATGAATATAATTTTACGATAAAGAAGTATGATTCTTTTTCTGAAAAAAATGCTAGTAATTTTTCCATTAAACTTTAGGGGGTTTTGTAGGATTTCTGCTCTCAAGAATTGTGACAGCTTTTCTTTTTATTTTGGTTTGGAACTCGGCAAAATCAAAACACTGAAATTTTAAGTTAAATACACTTTTTGTGCTCTTTGGTAAGATAACACATAACACACCCTTCGTTGTTACATTCTGGATGGAAGAGAGCTGAAAATTCAGACCTTGTCACAGCACACTTTAAGTCTCTGTATTCTGCAGTCAGATTTCATACAAGTTTCCTCACGTGAAACTTTTCCTGGTGCGTAGTAACCTAGAAATCAGTGTGAGAAGGCAGCATTCCCACCTTTGCCTAGGGGTGATCTCACCACAGCTCCTTTGCTCGGAGCCTCTCACTCTGCTGAGGACACCCTGAGCCCTGTTTGATCTCCGAACCGACATCAGAATTAATTTCAGTGGGACAAGATTCAACTCTTATTATTTTTAAATCACATCACTAATATACTTACTGGAGTTTTGCCCTGGATGTAATAAAACCTAGTTTTAATTACCGAAGGGTTCATTGCTGTAATTTGCCAATAGCATGTGTTACATCCTGATTGCAGTTTCTCTTGAGTGATAGGCCAAAATTACAAAGCAGAAATGTGGCTAATCATGATAAAGGAGATAAGTCTACTCATCTACTGCCCACGTTTAATATTTGCAGAACATGCTGGTTGTTTCCCTTCAGCTGCCTTTACATGGAAAAGCACTTTCATTCTGAAGATGTCTTAAGGTTAATGAAAAACTTTCCTGGACATTTTGATGCGGGAGGGATTGGAAGGGTGAAATATCTTGGAAGGTTTCTCTTTGTTTCCCAGCTCCGATAAACTTAAACAAATCAATCAGTCACTGTAAGCTGAGTGAAGTGAGCTGCTCCAGGCCAGAAGCAATGTCTGTGAAAGCTGAAGAGACCATGTTTTTAGCGTATGGATTGCCAACATAGGTGCAAACCACACGAGGAAAGACTGTACCACCCCAGGGATTAAGGCTTGAGTGGGCTGTGAATGGTCTTTTTATTACACTCATTCCCACCAAGCAGCATGCAGTTCATCATGCTGCAATTAAACCATCTCTTTCAGTGTTTCGCCTGGTTGGGCCATAAAACCAAGCCTTAGATGAGGACTGCATTAACAATTGCCCCCATTGTATACCAGAGAAGTCCCAAAAGTGTGAGATTTGGGGCAGAGGAGGTCTCACTTTATAGCTCAGTAAGAGAGATATTCCACTTCCATGAGCCCATGGTTCCAGTCTGGGGAAATCTGAGAGATCCCCCAGTTTCCTGCTTCCAGGCACCACCACGGCTGTACGAGATGCAGTGCCAGGAGTAAGCGGAAGCGCATCCGCCGGGGACGAGCCCAGAAAATGAGCTGCTGTTGTCAGGCCTGGATCAGAGCTCACAGCTCACGTATTGCCGGCGATTAAACAATGTCCCTTTTTGTGCCGTGTCGTGGAGCACTGAACTGAGCTAGGCTCGTCCTGTAATGCACAAAATGTCTTGCGTCTCCCCTTCATCCCTCTCTGCGTTTCCTCCTGTGCCTTGTTGCTAAATAACTGCAATAATTCAAGCTGGAGAGATTAGATCACCCCAGGGGTCCGCGCAGCAGAGCCTGCTTAACACCAGGCAGTCATCTGGCATTATGCACTCTTTGGGACAGCAGTCTATAAAAACACACGCAGAGCGCGCTGCCGGTTTCCACGGGCCGGTCCGCGCAGCCAGGGTTGCCTGGTTCAGCTATTTGCTGTTCTGCAAAGGCCACTTACTACTCGGAGTGAGAATTTGCTGTTCAGGTGTTGCAGCCTGCTATGACTCAGAGCCTTGCTCGGACCACTGCTTTGCCCCTGGATACCGAGTCGTTTTCTCCCTGATGGCTACCATGGCCTCCTAAATGTGACTTGGGGGGTCACCCATTCACCCCATCCCTTTCCACCATCTGACTGCGCTGCACAAATGCCCCTTGCTCTGGGCTTGCTAAAATGAAGTCATCTGCTGTGTCTGACTCTGTTAATCAACAAGATTTTGGAGGATATTTTGCTCAGCTCTGTTGCTCCTTCCGTGCTAAAAGTGGATGCTGCCTCGTATCTGCTGCCCTCGTAATGTGGAGGAATAGAAAATCCGTTGGTGATGCCAAATATAAAGCAGCCATTGAGCCGTTTCAATCTGTTCCTTGCCAGACGTGGCCCCCAGCGTGCTGGCGCTGCCGCTCACGCTCTCCTTCGCTCTGTCGGAGGCAGAGCCCCCCGAGCCCCAGCACACGGCAAAACCCCCACCCAGCTGCGGCGCGAGGGACCCGTAACGCCGCCCGGGAGCCGTTGTGCAGCAGTCTGAGGAAGGGGCTGATAAGGAAAAACTGAGCTTTGAATGCTAAGCTGACACAAACCAGGGCACCCGACTTTATGAAAAAAAATACAGTAAAAATGGAAAAGAAAATCCATGTCTCATATGGTTGTTAGCATAAATCCTAGGATGGAGCGTTCCCAGCTTTGCGCTGATAAGGGGAGGAATGCACATCTTAAGTGGCTCGCCCCCCCCGGCTGGGCTGGGGGCCCTTAACACATGAGCTGCTATTTCTGCTTCTATTCCATGGTTAAAGGCCCTTTCCTAAACAAAAGCACTGTGCTCCAGGAATGACAGTACAATCTGGTTTATACTAATCTTTCTGAAACACTCTGAGACCTCCTGATGAGAAGTATTACAGAAAAAATAGGGATTCTTAATTCCTTCTTTGTCTCCACCACTCTGGGTGCAAAATACAGTCCAGAACAGGGTCCCTGCTACCTCTGATCAGAGCATCAGCCCCTTGCAGACGTTGAGCTATGCTAATGTGCTGCGAAGGATGATAGCAAGGAGGCCTGGAGTCTTAAAAGAAAGACAATTTCCAATTTGTGTTGTGTTATTGTGATATGCCAAGCGTGAGATCCCAAATGCACCACAAATAATTGGTCTTGCGCCTTTGCTCCTCATGTCCCAGTCTTTCTTCTGTTCAGTTTTTGTCAATTGTTTCTTGCATTCTTAATTATTAGCAAGGGAGGATAATACATGTGAATGCTGTGGGGTAAATACTTTTCCAGCCAGGCACAGCAGACCCCAGCGATGGGTTTTAGCCTCAGAGCGGATGATGAGTTACACCAGGCGTGTACAGCCCCGGTGACCGGCTGAGCTGCTCCTCTAACAAACAGGGGAAGGATTTCACTTAATACCAGTAAAGTCACTCTCTTAGGGAAAATGAGCACCATTTGGTAATGCTGAAGTATAATCAACATTATAAAAACAAACTCATTTAATATCTAATTCAGATTACTCTTTCAGGAGGGATGAGGAGAGAGGGAGGGAAGCATTGAATTCTTGAATCGTGTTTTGTCCCAAAGGCTCCCAAGCAGCCGCCTGGGACGTACGTTCATCAGCTGGGGCTGGCGTGGGGGCTGGCTGTGTTTCCAAGACATTCTTTGTGACAAAGATAATCTTATATCCAACTTGAGAGTTCGACAAGCGTGGACTTGATTAACTGGGCTGTTGCAGTGTTGTTAGAGGAGCAGGACTGTACAAACAACAACTCCCCGGTGGGTTTTTCAGAACTGACCCAACTGGGCTCCAGTGCGGCCAGAGACAGGCCAGCAGCAATGCTTCTGTACATCTCATCCTGGTTTTTCCCCATTAAGCTCTTCAGAGTGTTAGCAAGATGGTATCGCTTGGTAGCCTGCCCAAGAAGATGAAATTGGGGCTGGAAACAAAACAAAACCCCACTAATTCTCTGTTATTAGTAACATTCATTAGGCTAACTTCTTCCATAAGGATTTATCACAAATGTGTAATTCCTTCTCTTCCTCGTTTTTCTCATCTGTATCCAATGTTGCTCATGCAATTGCTGTACTAGCGACTGCAAGCTTGATATTCCTGTGGTCCAAACGGGACCACGTGTGCCGGTACACCACGGAGGTGATTCAGAGAGGGAATATGGGATTGTACATGTTCTGCAAACTGGATTAAGGGCAAAGGGGATGGTTATCTTGTAGGAGTTCTTTGGAGTCCCACTTCAAACCACTGCAGAAGCCAGGAGAAAATCCAAGGGAGGGACGAGCTGAGATCTTGCTGAGATCCCTTCCAGCGGCTGCGAAAGCTGTTTTGCCTCTGTGCTGAGCTCTTTCTTGAGCAGTGCATCACACCCCACACCACAGCTGGTGCTGATGAATTTCCAGCAATATTGCGGCCAGGCTTCGAGGCCAGACTGAGCTTGTTGTCTCAGTACGCCACAAGCTGTCAAAGAAAAGTTTGTCGTGGTCACTGAAGCAGTAAGGCAAAGCCTCAGAGCATCGCAGGCTCTCTGCAAAGCTCTTTCCCCTTAGTTATGCCTGTCCCTATTGTCAGTCCTGTAAAAAATAATAATTTTTCTTCTTTCAGAGTAAATTTTAGTAAGTTCAGTCCAGAATTTTAACGCCCCATGTAACCCTGTGCAGGAAGCTGCAAAACTTCACTCTGGAAGCGTCGTTCTTGCTCCCAAATCTGTTCCTGACCTCTCTGCATTTATTTCACGTGGGTGTGAAATTCTTTTTGACCTAATTACAATTCCCACTTGGCATTTTGGTGCTGGAAATTTAGATGTAGAGCTGCTGAATTCTGAAAAAGTGTGTCAGATGCAGTGTGGTCACCTCTGCCTTTCAGAGCGGAGACGAGCAGACGAGGGCTGCAGGCACTGAGATCATTTTACATTTAAGCCAGTGTTTAATTCTCCTAATAGCCCGGAGATCGCAAGAGCTCAAAGCCTTACACCCAGGATTAAGAGACCTCCTAAATATAGGCTTGTGGCAGGGAAGGTAAAAGAACAACAGAGTCACTGAGAATTGTTCTTGAAAAACATTTATTTCTGTAATGGGTTTATAGCGCTGACTCCCAAGCCCCAGGACAACACAGTTTCCCCCTACACATAATTCTGGGGACAATTACCTTTGATGGGAAAAAAAAAAAAAGCCATACAAAGAAGCCCCCCAAACAAACAGTTTGGTACCAGACAAACTGTGCCCGGGTGCTGTCTGAGCCTCTGCTGTTGAACGTTTCAGCCCGACTGGGACAGAGCCGCCGTGCTCCGTCCCTCGGTCACGGCTGCAGGGCAGGTCACTGCCTGAAGGCCCCAAATAACCGAAGGTGGTGTGTTGAACTGCAAAAAACCAGGGGGACATGGGCAGAGAAGGCTGCTAGGGTTCAGCGGCTGCTATTTTTGCAGACATCATTTAAAAAGAAAATCTATGCATTTCAGTTTCACCTCCTGAGCCCCAGCGTTAGGAAAGTCAAATACAAACCCAGAGACCAATGTACTCAAAATAGTGACCAAGTGTCCAGACGTTTCTAAGCCCCTCACTTTATTGTGCCATGATACTTCCAAAAAACAACAAAACCTCCACATTCGGATCGTGTTGGATCTTATTTTTAAGAGGGAGAGGTAGAGATGCAGCACATAGCAGAGCAACTGTCAAGCAATGTTTAAGGCAAATTTATTCTCATTTATTAAGAGTTGAAGAATTTTTTTGTTGGTTTGCTTTGTTTTTTAAGCTGTTAGATAACATCTCAGCTGGACATTTAAGCTTAGACAATTTAATCAAAGGTTGAGTGAAATCAACTCAAGTTGATGTGAGCCTAGAACAGCAAAAAATACTATTCCCAAGAACACCAGTGAGAAAAAAAAAATAATTAAAAACAAAAATCAATGTTCAGAACTCCCTCAAAACTTTCTCCCCTCAGAGACCAGGTTGAGCCCAACTAAAACACACAGACATGCATGCATACGAAGAAGGACACAATGGCAAGCCTCTACGAACACAATGCTGAATGGGACCAAAGCAGAGTCAAACCTAAATTCCAGAGATGCGAGAGCATGGACAGAGTTATGAGTAAAAAAAATGGGGAGAAAAAAACCCAGAACCCCAGAGAGGGATGTTTCATGAGATGGAATGGAAAAAAAAAAAAGTCCACTGTATGCAAAGGAAGGGAGTTCTTAGGTGCACACACAGAAAGCTGGGGATTTCAGTTGCCTCATCTCTCGGTCGTGTTAGTTTGTGGTGCCTTTCCCCTCCCTTTGAGATCCAGGTGACGGTGCCAGGAGGTTCGTGCGTTTACTCAGTCTGTGCATCATAATTAGCCCCCCCTGCTTTCTTCAGCTCGTTCTTGATGTAATCTTCATCCAGCTCTTTATGGTCACTGATCACAAATTCTTTGGCAAAGTTCTGCAAGAGATAAAGAACAAGCCTGTTAAAAAAGGGGATCCTTGTCCGAGTACCTGAATAAAGAGGTGTTACCCAGCTTCCATGGCTGTATGAGCTGCATACCCTTATCTGCTGTGGTAGGGATGATAAATAGAAAGCTGTGGATGCGTGAGAAGACTAATGATGGCAAAACCCAAGACTTAACCTGGAGAAATTTTATGTTTCTAGTTCTAAAGTCACCAGCTGCAAGACCCAATCCTGCCGTATGCAACAACTCTTCCTAGCAATAAATGCATAGGCTAGGTCAGGTCAAGTTTCCAAAGAAGTATGAAAACTAAAAAGCTCAAAATTGTCGACATTCTAACTTGCCACAGACCCTCAGCATAATCTTTGGTGAGTCACTAATCCTGCCTGTGCCCTGGTACTTTCTAGGACCCCTTCTCCTAAAACAAGGAGAACAGTGGTACAGTACAGTACTGTACCGCACCGGCTGATGGGAGGATGCTTCCATTAAAGTTTGAGCAACACACAGAAGGTACCAGGAGCAAATAAGCCTGCTTCAGTAGATTTACTGACTCCTCCTCTCAACTATCGTTGACATCACGGCCAAAACCAAGATGATGTACCAGGCAGGCTGCTGGTGGTGTTAATCAGCTCCACTATGCTCTATGGTCTAATGATCCAAAGTGACCTTTAATTAAAGCACTTTATTAATACACTGCTGTACCGCAGGGCAGCTATCTAGCTGTGTGAACGCTCTTCACAGCTTCTGGGAGCCGGGCAAGCCTGGGCAGCATGCTGTGATGTGAGGCTGCGAACAGAGAAAACCTTTCTTGGAACAGATCGCGGCGAGCGGGGTCCCACTTGTCATGGTGGTGGCACAGGGACTTGTCCCTTTGTGGGGGTTGCCCCTGCTGCCTCACAGCAAGGGTGGCACACGTGTGTACGCAGATATTGCAGCAAACATGCACGTTTGCTTCTGCTTTAGCATTTTCCTTCCCTTTCTAATCACAACTGAACACACTGTCTGTGTCTTTCCCTTCCCCCAACCCACACAGGTTTGAGCATGAAAAACACAAAGCATCCATTGCATTCTGCAGGGCCGGCAACAAACCCAGGACAAAAAAAAAAAAAAGAATTAAAATTGCAAGAGCCCTGCTGCAATGTCTGAGGAAAGCTGCCATGCCTGGTGACGGGGAGAATGCTCTGCGAGCAGCAGGCATCTCGCCCGGGTCTGCCCGGCGCTGGAACAGCCCCAGCACAGCCATGGAGAGAGAGGGGCTCTAATTGGTTTCAGACTCTAAGCCATGGGAGAGCTCTTGGTTTGGCAGCGTCTCAAGGGTCTCGGTTTGGGATCAGAGTCGGGTAAAGGAGGGGGTGGAGAAAGATGCAGCTTGAAAGAGCCTCGGCACCTCTTTCATGCGGTGGAAGGGATGGAAGGGAGAGCAAAACAGCTCCCTCCCCCTCGCCAGTCTCCCAGGCTGCGGCTGATCCTGTTTCACGCTGTAGGAAATCCTCACTGCTGAGGAGTTGCTTAGGGGGAAGGAAAAAAAAAAAAAGCTTATATGAGAAGCCTTGTCTGCTCTGCTTTTGTTTATCAGCAGCTAGACAAAGTCCTAAGAAATAACAACGGCTTCACAGCACCATTTTGCTCCACGCGTCAATGGTCGGCTTTTCTGGTGCGAGGACAGACATGCATTACAGGCACTTGTCCATGTCTTAGCAGAGTTCAGGGAAAATGGGAAAGAAATTGTTTATTTAGAGAAAAAAGATCTTTTTTTTTTTGAGATGGGAAATGAAGAGGCAAACGGCCCAAAAGGTCAGATTTGGTCGTGCTCACCAGCGTCCTGCTTCCAGATCTCCTGGGTGAGATCTCTGCAAAGCTCAGCTCTTGCTAAGACCAAACAAGTGATTTTCAACTTCCTCAGAGGTGTGCTACCTATGTGATTTCTGAGCTGAGCCTTTTCAATTTCTTTTCTACATGCTAACAGGTTTAATAAATTTTCCTCACCTCAGGAAGCAGATTATCCAGGACTACCCGACTTCAGTGCTAGTCTTTGCCCTGGCTTTAGTGAGACCTGAGACAGGCCCATAAAATCATTTCTGAGAGGATTTCCATGAAAAGGGGGTGTTTTTTAGCAATGCGGGGGTTAGTTTTATTGAATGCTTACTCTGCAGAATCCAGCTGATTCTGAAATTAAAACTGCAAATGCACTCACGCATGAACAGAGGGGAACTAAATTATACGGACCACAAAGTAATTATAATTACTCAAGTGTCTTCTCAACTGGACAGTTTTCCAGATGATTCCTGGGTGATGATCTGTGGGCACTGGCCACTGTTTCATGTCAGTGCCACCAAGACACCTTGCAAGGTTTGAACAATCTCCCCCAAGCAGTGGCCAGATGGGTCATGCTCCCAGTCATTCCTAAATATCCTCTTAGCTGACTGGGCCACCTCTTGTGCCAGATTTGTACCCCGGGAGTGCAATCTGGGTCACTGCTATTAATAACTCTTTGCTTTATTCCTTTCTGCTGGCAGGTGCTGTCAGGGGCTTCTTTGGCTCTTCGCACCGTCTCTTATCCACCACCATGTCTCATCAGGCCTGGCCCCAAGGGGAGAAGATGCTTCCGGTGAGTTTGCTGCCTGGAACTCCTGATTTCAATATCCTGCTTGACCCTTCTTCAGCTGTAGCTTCCCTCATCAGTCTGAATTCACTGTTTTGAGCTCTTTGGGGTTGAGCTTTTGTTAAGGGTGCAAATTGTGAGGTGAAGGGTGCAAATTGTGAGGTGAAGGGAGGCACATAAGTATTTTAGAGACAGCTGAAACTGCCTCCTGTGTCATCAGGGTAGGAAGACAGGAGGGACCGTGGCTCTCAGATCAGGAGTTTTTTGAGCACTCATGATCAACAGCAGCACTTTTCAGCCATGGGCCATCTTAGCCAGAGTTCACTCTTTTTTTTATCCCCACTGAAACTGCCAGAATGTAAAACTGCTCCCAGCTGATTTGATGGGGTCTGATGTTAGCTAGACCAGGCGATGGTCCTGATTCTGCATGACCGTCACCTGCAATTCTGAATAACCGATCACAGCAAACCGGCTTCTGCGAAGCACCAGGGAAGATCCTAGCTTCAAGGGGTTAACAGCAATGCCAACAGGCATCTGACTTCAGTCAGATTTCTGTTCTGCCACCAGATTTTCTTTCTGCCCTTAAGAGACTGGGGTGGGGAAAGTCCCTGCTTTCTCTTCTCTCGCCCATACTGATATCCAGTGCCTCTCAGGAGAGCTGCAGAAGTCAGAGCTGCCTGAGGCGCAGTGCATAACTCTGATGCTTGGGCACTCGCTTTGCTGACATACATCTTCATTTTCCATCCTCCACTTCCTTTTTTCTTCTCCTCCCCCTATCCCCAAGCTTTTTACAACCGCAGCAAGCCCTGCGCGTGAATTCTAGCCTTTGTATTCACCCCAGAGTCACCAGCAGCCTACAGATAACAAAAACAATGATGCCATTTATCTTTATCACTCTCACGACACCACAGTGACCACAGTCTCTTTGCTTTGCCTCTCAAATCACTGAACACGAGCTAGAAAGTAAGGTTTACTCATGGTTCTCCAACACACCTGTCCAGCACGTGCTTCACTCACTGCCTGAGTAGCAGAGGGTCACAATTTTGCAATCCAATCCCCCGTGTCAGCCTCCCTACGACGCAACACAGAGAAGGGGCTCCAACCGCGCAGGTTGGGTTGCAAGAAGTGAGACTGCGTCTCTCCCTGGGAAGCATGAAATTTGTACAGCAAGCTCAGTCCAGCCTTCCTCCTCAAGACAACTTTATGGGAGGGGGAGGGAAAGGATGGAGTAGATTTTCTTCCTATTCCAGGCCCTGAATGTTCAGCATCTGGGGCCATAAAATTTCCCTAAGCTGGCCAAGGGAAAATCTGTCTGGTGCAGATAACTGTACCAAAAAGGTCTGCAGAGGCCTTTATAAATCCCAGCACGGGCAGGCCTGAAGCCAAAAGGAAAATCCTTGTATCGTCTACAGACACTTGGGTTCTTAGCAGCTAGGGACGGTGCCAGGTAGTTGAGCAGCTTGTTGCTGGTTTTATTTACACTGGGGCTTGAAGCAGCCTCCGCCGATTTTCAGAATCCTTAGTTCCACTGTGCTTAATGTCACCGCTCCCATCCACTGGTCATCTTATTTTTAGTGCAGATACAGTACAGAGGAGATGGCATCTTCCAGGTTCCTTTTCTAGCATGGTATGAGTCCTAGACCTGGGGTCATGAGGAAGAAAGGGCATGTCCTACAGCTGCAGCAGAGGTGTGTTCAAGCAGGGCTTCTCCGAGTACAAGGAGAGCTATAAAGTGAAAAGGATCTATAGCAAACCTGGTCCTGCGATCAGCTGTCAGAGCCCAATCTATCAGCAAAAAAACCCTCTCTTCAAATCTGCTCCTTGACAATTTTTACATGGACCTGTTCCAGCCACCAGGAGAAGCCAGCTCAAACCTCTGGCAAACACATCTCAGAGCAATGGGAACTGCATTTCAGCTGATCTGCAAATTCTTCCCATCTGTGCTGCATCCCACTGGAAAAGTCACAGAGCTGCGTGTTGGATGGAGGGTGATGAGAAGCTGCTTATTCTGGCCTGAAGAAGTTACTTACAAAATTACCACCTTCTCTAGACTAGGACTGGGAGTTCTTGAAAAATCCATATCCGTTTGGTATGGTCGTTACAGTCAACCAGAAAAGGAACAACAGTCAAAAAGAACAATTCTGTTTGCCTTCCCAGCAGGATCTCACGCACTCCCCTGAGAAAGACTGTCTCAAAGCCACCGTGACGCAGCCGTTACCGTACGAGTTTGATTTTCTGACTGCCTCTAACAAAGCTATTAAACCATCTTCTGTTTAGGCCACTGTGCTAACATGACAAACCTAACGCACGTACGTGGCGTTACAAGTGTCATATCTGTCCTGAGACCAGGGACAGTAAACCTGTAAGTGGGTTCTCCCTCATGAGGCACCAGCACCAGTGCAGTGAGCGATCCAGAGGAAAAGAGAACAAAAAAATATCTGGCCACGAGCTCCAAAGCAGGAACTCAGCAAACTTGTTGACATCACTAAAGCCAGGCAAATTCCTCACAAAAAAAAAAAAAAAGAAGAAGAAAATGCCACAAATATTTGCTTACAGAAACACAGCTGTTTTACCCTGAATATGATTTAGGCAAATAATAGAGCACATGACTTTGTGGGGGCAGGAGTGCTGAAGAAAACAGAGAAGAGTCAAAATTCATGGAAAATAAGACAAACTGGCAAAGGTTGGGCAGTCCCACTGCTGAGATAGCCCTGCAGGGGAATTCAGTCCCATCAGGAAAAAGACCTCCATGCTGCTTAATGAAGGGTTAAAATCTCCTGATGGGAAATGCAATCATGAAGGGCAACAGCTTCACAGAGAGGAAGCAACACTCAGAGGGAAACCGAGTCCTGTTTTCAGTTCTTTTCAGCTTGCCCTTACTGGAAGAAGAGCACCATAACATCATCCCTCTGCCTCTCCTCAAAGTGAACGGGCCGTTCACTGGAAGGCCTGCCACCCCGGTACTTAAAACCCACAGCTGCCAGGTTTCACCTTGCAGGAACGTTTATGGCTCCATTCACACAGGAAAGTCTCCACACATTAGTACTTAAGAAGATCTAGATAAATACTTGTTCCCCACTGTTGCCTTCCTTCTGAGCTGCTCTCAGCTGAACTACTTGGAAGAGGTCAGAGGCTTGATCTAAGATTTCCAGCTGAGGTAAAGAAGAAAGGATGGCAAATAAATGGCTGTGAAAAAAAAAAAAAGCTACTGAATGTTCCTTAAATGCTAAATCCAAAATAAATACAAGAAATGAAAAACCCATTTTCCAAAATCATTAAAGAGGTAATAAGGATAGTCCCAAATAAGCAAGAAGATCCGATTCTCAGCTAGTACAGATCAGGAGAACTATGGCTGTTTGCACCAGATGAGATCCATCCCTGTAATTTTAGTTGTTACAGCTAAAAATCAATTGTCCTTTCTTCCTGAGAGATTTTCTGGCAGCCTCTTCCGCTGAGTATCAGCACTGCTTTCCAAGCCACCTCCCTACAGATTTCACTGCACCTGCTCCCCCTTCCAAGGGAGGAACACAAAAGCGAGGGCAACCCAGTTCCTCTCCTTGCTTTATGATATTTCATCCTTTTGTTCACAAGCCCATAATCTGCTCCTCAACAGTTGATATCCCTTATGTTTTCCTTATGGCAGGTGCTTCTAGGAGGCCATCAATAATCACCATGTGTGAACACTCTTCATTCTACAGATGCAACCCGGTGGGGTTTGCTTGCTAGGCGGTATTCCAGCTGCCTGCCTTTCACTTTGAGTGTCTAGGCGGAAGAACAACGTTTACTGGGGTTTGTTCAGCTCTGAGCAGAGCTCAACCGTCGCTCATCAATGGATCTGTGACATAGCAGAGAATACAAAGCAGGCCTTGCCTCAAGATTTGGTCTTAAATAAAGAGCCACAGTTAGCTTTTGCAAATATTACAAGATAGTGAGAGCCTTTCAAGTTTTCCCGACGGCTTTTCAGGCTGAAGAGCTGTTGTTCTGGAACCGCAACCGATCACTTCTATAGGTCACAAAATCAAAGCCGTTCTCTCTGTACAGAAGGCCTCCTTGTGCCATACTTCCTTGGAAGGAGAGCCGTGTCGCGTGGGTAAGTGCACCTACGGGCCACGCACGCAACCGAAACTGCATCAACAGGCTAGGTTCTCTTCAGGGTTTGTAAAGGAAAAAATTCCCATTTTAGGGTACTGCTTATTCCAAATGATGAACCAACACTGAGTCAGATTCGTAGTTTATCATTACAACAACCAACCAGCTACATTTTTCTATGTATAACTCACATCTCAAATAATCTGTGTAAAAATCAGAAGCAGTGGGGTGACTGGGAATGTATTTAAAGGTCAAAAGAACTAGTAAGGGTGAAACAGCTCTGGGATAAATTCCCTCCACTAAATTTCAGCTGGACTTCCTTGTCCTCTTTTGTTTTGACAGATTATCTGCAAGGTTACATGCATAAAAAAAGGAAAATAGTTCTGCTTTTATTCCACTCCACTCAGAGAGATTCAGTTGCACATGCAGAACTATTCAAAAGATTTGTCAAGATAATTTCTTATGGAAAGGGGATCACCATGACATCCCTAATTTCTTATGGAAAGGAGATCGCCATTGACATTACACTCAGAAATGCTTTGGAGTGGGTTAGAGACATAGATGCTCAATAAAAGTGTATTGAGCACACGTTGTATTGTTTTCATATTTTAGTACAGATTAATTGGGATATGAAAGCTTTAAAGTGACAACCAAGCATGGTTAATATTCCACAAGATTATTAACTCATACAGACTACTAATCAGAGATGAAACAAGTGAAATTGCAAATTATATGTAGCAGACCTGAGGGACAGATCTTAGAACAGCACGCAGGAATGCTATTCAACTCAACAGGAATAAACTGTCTAAACATCTTTTTAAAAAAAATCTTGGGCTTAGTGACTCTTATATGAGTCATTCATTAGTACTCTGTAATTTCATCTTCAGCTACAATTACACAGTTTCAGCTGCTTCACATGAACAGAGATTTGCTTTCGTATCTCTCAGGTGTCCTTATGGAAATTTATTAATTTATTTTCAGAACGAACCCCTCTGCGTAGTTGTCACTTTGAAACACTTAGCACCAGTGCTTATCTTCTGGAAGGATATGAATTTATTACATTCTTCATGCTTCTTATCTAAATATAATCTTCTGTATTGTACAAGCTCCCAATGAATCGAGGGGGACTTTGTCCTCATCCTTGATATTGTCCTACTGGGAGATTTCTCTCCATAGGCGAGAACACAGTTATTGAGGGAGATTATTTAAATGGTCAGCCTGTAAAAAAGACCATTTCTCAGGCACTGGAGAGCTATCCCTAGGTTCAGTTGAAAGAGCTAACTTGCTTTAAATACTTCTTCAGTGGAAACATGCTAAACGTTAGCATCTTCTCCGTTCAAGTCAGCTTTTTGGTACGGTTCTTTGCAGCCTTCCCCAATCCACTCCTCGCGTGGCTGCAGCTTGTTTTTCACTCGCTTGGGGCTGACAGAGGAGCCCAGCTCAGAGTGCCCTGGGAGGCCCTGACACAGGTAAATAAGCTCAGTTGGGGCAGACAAATCCAAGTGAAGCCCTTCCAAGGTGTGTACTGAGCACATTTCCCTTTTTTTCCCTGATATGCCCAAGGCCGAACAGAAGACTGTACAAATCTAGTTAGCTATTAAGAGCTGTTAGTTAATTGGTACTGATAGGGACTTCAGACTTTAGTTGATTAGGTCCACAAATTCATTGTGCAGAGACAGAAGGCCTCAAGAGAAGTTTAAACAAGGGCGTGGGTTTTTCTGTTTAATTTTACCTGTTTAACTTAGCAGTGCCTTGTTCTCTACCACTCAATATTATGTCATTTCCATATCAAGGAAAGGGATGGGAAACATCTTAATGGTGACAAGGAGGGGAGTGCATATATTCTCTCATGAAATAGTTAGGAAAACCTTAAGCTCAAAGGTGCTTCTTTATGCCCGAGTGCTCAAAGAGCAGATGTTAACTCTTCCTAGTAGAAAGACAGGCAATAGGAGACTGTCCTCTTGTTAAAGGATTAACTGCTAAGTTGAAGGATGATCCAACCCTTCCCCCTCTCTCCCCTCCTGCTGGTGTCTGTAGAGCTAAAAGCGATGAGAACTGGCAGTCAGAAGCAGAAGGAAGAGGTTACCTGTACTACTTCTTTGACCAGAGTCTTGTCGGTCCCAGTTTTGGCTCTCTGCAGGCCACTGACATCCTCTCCAATCCAAGTGATGAGGGCAAACTTGACTCGCTTACTCATGGCATCGCCGGTGGTGAATCGGACAAAGCCAAACAACCGAACATCATCTGGAGAGACAAAGCAAAAAGGATAAAATTATTAAAACCAGAAACATCCCCGCCTTGCCATTTTCTGGGCTGAGACAATTGCTCTCAACTTGAAGACCAAGCCAAGGCACTCATCCTGCGTTACAATACCATCATTTGGGATCAACAGGGCAACACAGGGGCTCTGCTCATACGCTCTTCGCTTGCAAGGCGCGCTTTGCTGGTGTTAGGTCCACCCCTTCCTACGGTGCTCTGAGTTACTGGGAGGAAACTGGCTGTGCTGGCCACCTCACATCACATCAGTGTGCTGCTAGTGAGTTTGGAAATGGCTAAAATACAGCCAACAGGCAGTTCAAGAGCACACAGCTAACCCCAGTTACACAGTTAGATCATTCATCTGCAGGTCACTGGTCAAGAAGGAAAGAAAGTGATCTCCTACCATCTCTTTCTTAGAGGACAGCAGGATGAAGGTCACATTTTATAACATATACCCAGAAACTGGCCCTTGTGCAAATCTGATCCTTTCCCCTCCTTCCCTTCAGCAACTTTTCTGGCTCACCTGCAGTATGAGTTTACAAGAATGAAGGGAGAAGAAGCAGCAAAAGAAAAATCTGCAATCACTTCCCCAGATGTGCTTTTCTGCTCCTTCCAAAGCCCCGTAGAGAAAGGCTGTGGATTTTAGAACTGTTCTGATCTTTATTTCACAGCTGGTTTCTGCTGTATCACGCCAGACTACAGTTATTTAGTCTGGCCATAAGTGTAAAAACCTTGTCAACTCCTTGTCTTGAAGAGTTTGTTCCTTCATTGAAGGGTGACTCATCAACCGAGGCAGTTGGACGCCTCCGTGATCGCAGGCACTTAGAAAGCGTGTGATACCATCCCCTCATCTCCCAGCTTCGGTGGCGCGCGCAGTGCTGGAGCCCTCAACCAGGATTGCGCCGAAAAGCAGAGCAGATGGACAGTTGTGCAATCGTGGAATATACCTAATCATAGCTACTTCATCTGTTATAGGTCGCTCAAGACCTTTGAAATGAAATGAGATGACTCACTATAGAAGAACAAACTTGCTGTTTGAAAAGAATCACGTTCATCCTTGTTGTGACCAGTTCAACATGCTTTATAGCTATTTGCTGCCTTGGCTACTGCCAGGTGAAGATGCAGGCTCCAGGTGTGGGAACGTTTGCCAACATCCCCATCCTTGGATCCGTTACAGCATGTCTGTGAGCGGTCAGGACAGCCCGAGAAGCTCTGGGGATGGGGAGAAGCAGCTCAAAACTGCTCAGCCTCTGAAAATGAGCTGCTAGAAATCAATGTGGAAAAAAAAAAGTGAGATGTTCGCTGAGAGATCTCAGAGCTTCTTTAACACTTTGTTTTGACAAAGTGTGGGTAAAGAAAACTTCCCCTTGGAAAAAAGATAAGATTTTTTAAGTCTGAAAAAAATCCACCTATGCTCTCCCTGTTTTGTTCTCTATGTACTTTTTTTTTGCCACTGACAGCAGACTACTGGGGAAAACTGGAAAATGTATGCAGGGGTGTGTGTGAGCCAGACCAGTGTTTAAAACAAACTCCTCTGAAGATTTCAAAATTGAAACAAAGAGAGGGGTCTTGTTCAAAGGAAAAATCCAGATGGATCTTTGGAAGGAGAGTAAGAGTTGAGTGTATCGACAGTGTGGGCAAACAAACCTTCTCTCTCAGATACCCTGTTATTGGCAAGTACAAGAAACGCACGGAGAGACTCCTGTTTCTGACTGTAAATCCTCTTCCCAAGATTGATTAGAACCGTAAATGAAACGACAGCCAGGAAATACCCAAGGTGAAGAGAGACAGTAAATCCCCTAACGTTACTATTAACAGTTCTATGAAAAAACCTTGCTTTCCCAGCTCTGACAGTAAAGGAGGCCACGCTCTGCTAAGAATTATTCTCTGGTTCCTATGGGAACACAGTGCTGGAAGGCACTTTAATGTCATCCAGTCCTGGCCCCTACTCTGCTGTAACCATGTCACAGCCCTTCCCAGGGACCCAGCACTTCCCACCTTGAGTGTGTGGGTTCATCCCTGCCCCTTCTTCCCATCCTGTCTGAAAGGAGCTTGATCAGTGGCACCGAAGCGAGCCAAACCCAGCAATTCCATGCGGGCTTTCATCTGTTAGATCACCCTCTACTCAGTGAGTATGAGCAGCTCTTACTTCATCATGTGAAGTCCCAATAAGTTTAACGAGCAACTGAGGTTGGATGCGGGGCTCTGAGTCACTGTCTGGGGCAGGTTTACCTGTGGGGGCTTGAAAGGTTACACCCGAGCTGCGCGCTTTCTCTTCCTGCCTCCCCATGGAGGTTGTGTCCCCACAGAAGGCAGAATGGGCTCTTCAGCTGCTATTTTTCAGTCCAGTGTATTTAATATAGATTACCAGTACAGGATGCTTTACCTTGATGTGCCAGTCTGTGAATTGCAGCAGCTGAGGAGCATTTCAGCAGCTGCAGAGAAAGCCAAGTGGGCATGTGAATTGGAGCTCTTGGCAATTAACATTTCTCTTTTCCTAGAAGGGCAACAGGCACAGATGTGGAGATTTTTAGCACTGGTTCAGCCCGGGTACGTGCCCCTCCAACTGCAGGTTAGAATCCCTGAGCAGAAGTGGTTGAGTTTCACAATTAGTCTGAAGTATGTTCAGCACGATAACGGGATCAACGCACAAGTTCTTTCACACGCCCAGATTTCCTCTTTCACAGTTCAGCGGTTCTACCCTACCACATCACCTCGCTGCGCTGGAAGTCACCAATGCCATCAGTGCCAACTCCCCATGAAATCTGAAGGCATTCATAGACCCTCTCCTACCCAATTTCACACAAACCCACTTAGAGCGGTTTTAGGAATTGCTGGGTGTGTGGGAGAGTCTAACAAATTGTAGAGACAGTAGATTTCCTCTGAAGGAGGAAATCCTGCCTAGCTCTACACAACCACCTTCTGAGTCACTGAACCGTGACTTTCAGGGCAGAGAGAAGCAAATAATAGACCTGGGTAGAAGGGAAATAGCAGCTTTCTCACAAATTACCAACAGCAGAAATTAACAATGTTAATTCCTACTAATATCACTTTTCCTTTAACTACGGTTGTACAGCAAGACAATAGGGCTATATAAACAATGAAAAGTACAACAAACGCCTTAATGAGCATCACTTAGTATTTTTCTGCAAACCCCTTACTTATCAGCAGGCAGGATTTTCCAAATATACTGATTAAGCTGCCCTTGATTGTCAACAAAGCTCGATGCCAAGCTGCAGAGATCTCCTTGATGGTATTCTCTTCTCTTTCATCCACTCAAACCCTTTGGTTCAGCTGTACTAAAAAATTCCCCCTTAGATTAAAATGCACTGACTCATCAGTAAAGGAGAATAGCTGCAGGAAAGCAATACACTGTCAAAGGCTTCACGGTTCATAGCCTTATTGCTCCGAACGGCCAGGCCAGGGACGTGCCAAGATAAGACCAGCGCTCCCAGTTTCACCTGCCTGCTAAAGCAAGGTCACATACAGCAAGGCAGCTGTGAGTGATCTGCCTTTGTGTTCTGTCCAACAATGAATTACTGATGGCACATGATAGGTTTCATGAAGGATTCCTTTTGTTTGTTTCAATTGGATTCATTTTACATCAATTTGTCAATTTTACACCTCTTCAGTCACCCCTGTAGTCACGTGGCTAGAAGTGCAGGCAGAAAATCCTCCCCTTCCTCTTACTGTATTCTTTTTTCCCCTCTTTAACCCTCTGTTGAAGCCCATATACCTCTGATGCAATGCTGCCTTGCACCATTCCTTAAGTCATTTTAAGTCATCTAAGACAAATACAAAATGATTCCCATCAGGACCAACCACAGGGAATCCCTTAACAACCTCACCCACCTAACCTGGGGTGGCTGGCGTGAGGACAGGGGACTTGGGACACAAGTGCATGGGGAGGATGAGCCCCCGCTGACTTCTCCAGCTTCTTCTGGTCCAGTGAAGCCACCAGCAGCATTTCATCAGAACGAGTTGCTGCTACCCCCGTGAGAGTGGTCCTGCACTGGTCTCTCTCCTGACCTGGGTATATACTGGAGTGCAGAGTGGGGGGAAACAGGGGATCCAGCTAATCTTTGGAGTGGTTGTGTTAGTCGGCCGGGCTGGCCCCAAAACAAAAGGCATGCTAAAGACAGAACGCTCCTCTTTACCTGCTCTCCTGCCTAGCAGAGGATGGCAAAACGCAGACCCACAGCCACGCTATTTTAATTGAGCATCACTACACTGAATGCACAGTTACGGTTTCAGTGCAGAACTTGGCCTGATGAATGACTCCCACAAAAATTATTGAGACTATTCCCTAAAACAACCTCCTGTCCGTTGCAGGGGACAGCCTAAGCTGGCAGCTGGGAGATCGCTGTCAGACACAGCCGTTTCAGCTGACCCTGCCAAGAGCACGGCTGGCACGGGGAGCAGGGAGGGCACAGGGGCAGGGAAACGCCGCAAAGCCAGTGTGAGATTCCTGTAATCCACCCCGGCCCCGGGTCTTCCTTTAAAGAGATATTAAGGGAAAGCAGGCACAATGAACAGTAAAGAGGAAAACCAAAAGCAGTGGGAGACTGATTTACAAAGCCCATTTTAGCAACTTAAGATGTAGCCAAATACAGATAAGCACCTATCTCATTATATGTCCTCGTGCATTTTTACAAATCTTTCCTACAGCCTGAGGTGCCAGCATAATCTTGGTGATCTCTTAGCTCCCAAATTTCATGTGCAGGCCAGGCTTTATAGGACAACCGTCATTTGCCTTAGGAGCCAATTCTGTTTCTATTTTCTTCTTCAGAAATTATTTTATAAGGTATTCATTTCAGACCAGAGATTTTCAGTTTTTCCTCGTGTTGAATGCACAGTGTGGTTTTGGTTTGATCTCTTCAGACACATGAACAACTATCCCATTTCATGCTGTCATTGCAATTATTTATCTGGACCGGGGCTTTCCAAATACAAGGTTCATTACTTCTTTTGTCAGAGATGCATTGAAAGAGAACTTTTGAAAAATGCACTTTTAAAAACTTAAAGCGAGCCACCGACTGAGACAATGCAACATCTCTGCTGCTTGGTGATACAGAAACTGAGGCGAGCTGAGCGGCACGGTCAGGTGTTACTGACACACACAAAAGTTTAAGTGGATGTTTTTGACCGGATTTCTAGTTCAGGATCTCAGTTGCATGTCATTCCACTCTTCTCAGCAACAGCATCACCAGCCCTGTTATGAGACTTTGAAATTAAAAACAACAACAAAAAAACCCAAGAGCCTTCACATCCTTCCGTACAATAACCTTCAACTCTTATCTGTGTTTCTGGCTTCAAATCCACCAGCTCAGCTGTTTTTTTTTTTTTAAAGTGTACTGACGGCACAAACTACTAAACACCAAATTAATGCTTCGCCTGGATCCACGCCATCTGCAGAGGCAAGAGCTGTAACTGTGAAGCAAAGTGGATCAAAAGCCTTGAATTAAGCCCTTGTTTAATGCAGAGGTAATCTGTGCCGTTAAGCCCAACCAAAACAGTCCTTAGCCAGAAGACACAGGGGGTGTCTACACGGTGTGCTTAACGACCCTGACACAATTAATGTCCTCAACTTTGGTCCTCAGACTCTTTGGGTCAGACAAAGGCCAGTACAGCAGGTACCTTGGTAACTATGCAGGACTGCAAGAGGAAGTGCCACCAGGAGCCACCTCCTAATCATACAAGGACTTCACTGTGCCAGCGGTTTAAACCAACCTCCTTGACTTTCCTTTGGGATAGGCTGGAGGAGAGGTGTTCACACATCTGGGGCTGGTCTTTAGAGGACAAAGACTACTGCCTGATTCTAAAGCAGTCTACTACTCCCTAGCCAAAGTGCTGGAGTCATCTTGTGGCCTGCCACAGACCTTGACAGCAGCAGCATGACAGCGACTGATATGCAGAAGTCCAAGGTTCAGGCTGCGTTTGCAGAATAATCCTCAGACCCTGAACAAAAGGGCACTGAAGAAGCTTTTCTTACCATGTTTCCTTCCAGCAAGTGGCAATTGCTGTCCCCAAACAGTGGGATGGGAAAAGGACGATAGTTTGGTTATGCAATTCCCGAAACTTTTCTGCTCATACACAAAGCTTAGTAGAGAGCTGAGGAAGAAGAAGCCTCCACCCCAGGACATGTAACATGTAGGTCTCGTGCAATGCGTATCTGAGAGTAGAGCAGCGAAAGTAATGAAACCCACACGAGGCAGAGCGGGCGCAGCAGCAGCTCCCGGCGCAGGGCACGGGCCTCACCGCGCGAGGAGCTCGGCGTCTCAGTCTGTCGTGTGTTCCTTCAACCGCAGCCCGCCGAGCGCTGCTGGGGTCTGCAGGGAGCTGGGTTCTAACACAGTCTTTTTGAACTGCTACATCCACTAAAGGAAGCAATTTCAGTTGCTCGCTTTTCCCTTTGTCCTCAACCACTCTCGTTCCCTGAGGAGGTTTGGAGAATGGGTTGGGTTGGGCCACGGTCTGCATGAAAAGGGTTATGTATGGGGGGAAGAAAAAGAAAATACAACCCTGCCACCAACAACCCCCTCCTGCCCTTCCTACCCTCTGTCCTTGTGCAAGGCGGGATATCCACCACAGGCAAATGTCTTCCATGCTGGTACAAAAGACCTTCTCGGTCTCAGAGCCACATGAATTAGCACACACTGACACTGCCTGCTCTGTAATTTAATGCCCTGGAGGGGAGCAATACAGACCGCGTGCCGAAGGCGCTTTTAATAAGAACAGTTATTAAAGAAAGCGGGGGACACAGAGGTTTGCCGCTCAGAACAGCACTGAAATAGATGGTGCAGAAAGCAGAACAGAGCAAGCTCCAACGGAGGGGCTCGGTGACGCTTTGCACACTGATGTTTTCAATTCCAGCTCCCACTCTCACCTTCAACCACCAAATTATGCAGCTGCAGTACTTTGTGGCTTTCAGGGCAGTGTTTTTCACAAAGCAGGAACTCAAAACAAGTTTATTCTGATGGCAGTTTTAAAAATCTTTTAATCACATTTTCCAAAGCTGTTTGCATGGATAGTAGCTCTTCTCCCCTCCAGCAAAATGTAGGAGATGGGGAGTGGACCAGGAGGGAAGAGACGTAGCAATAGGAAGGAATGATATTTAGCAGCTCTTCCCATCCCTTCCTACTCTTTTTTACTGACTTTGTTTCAGTAGAAATATTCCAACCAGCTCTCCTTCATAGTAACATTTGGCACCTTTCTTCCAGATGGGAAGGAAAGTTCTAACTTCACTGCTGGCACGCGCCTTGTTTTCTGACTACGTCTGGTGGTCCAGGCGAAGGGTTGCTGTGCAGATGGAGGCACCAAGACTTGCATCTCTTGCCTCCCCAACGGCTGCACTGTAATTTGTGGGTGGAGGAAGGTCCTTTCTAGCACTCAGACAAGAACCTGGTACCTGCATTTGCCTGGTTCTTTAAGCCTCCGATGACTGTGCTCCAGAGGTGGGTCTGAGGACAACCTCTTGCCCCCGCTCTGTGGAGGAGCAGCCCATAGCAGGTGCGTGTGAAGGAAGAGAGAAAGGGAGCAGTGGAGCAGTTATAAGGGATTTAGCTCCACAGTGAAGGCTAACAATAGGGCCACAGCCTACCCCACAGATGCTTTTTACTTAACTCTTCCCTTACTGCGCTTATGCCTAAAATATGCAAAATTTCCTTTTTGCTGTAAAAACGCTTCAGTATTGGGGCCAGCTTGGCCCTCTCGAGAGGGTGCCACTCCAGACAATACGTTAAAAATCAGTTCAAGGTAAGACATGGACTCTTTAAAAACAGGGTGAAAAAATAAATGCGGAAGGTTCCTTTGCAAGCCTGAGATGTCTGGAGACGCTCAGTTATCTTGGCTGCAAGAGGAGACAGAGAACATGGCACTCAGTTACTGAAGCTGTTGACCTCCCAAGAAAACTACTAACCCTGTGGATAACGTGCGGATGAACTTCAGAAGTTCTGAGCCCTGGGTTTCCCCATAGGCCAGGTAATTGCTTTTTTCTTATGTTGCCCATTACGAAGAGTTGAGTGGGAAGGAGCTCTTGCACTACAGGGTATCAGCTCTTCTGACACCAACTACAAGAGGATCCTTTCCAGTTTTGAGAATTTTCCCTGCAAAGGTCTCAAGAACAGCTGGAAATGAGTAGCTGTGTTGATCCTAGTAAGACCCCACTGCAAATGTCGTAGCAGAGCAGCATAAATCGTCTTGATTTAATGGCTGCTTTCCAAGGACTAAAACGTATTTTTCTCCTCTGATATTTATTGACTGATCAGACCAGTCCTGCCCTCATTTAAGTTACTGGAAGTTCTCCCCTCCAACTCAATAAAATACAGCCAAGCCCTAGGACTTGACAGACCAATTTGGACAGGCACTGGCATTTCAACAGCTGTGGGACTGTGAGTACAGTGCCCCCGGGACTCGCCCCACCTCGAGAAGGGAGAGACTGCTCAATACACAATTCCTTTGCAGTACAGAAGATGTAATTCTAAAAACACAGGGTCACCATAATACTTGATTGTAGAGTAACCAGATGAGTGAGGAAGACTTTGTTGTAGTCCAATACTAGTTACAAAAGCTTCATGTCCCATGTCACTTAGTGACATTGTTAAACAGCAGCCAAGACAGGAGAAAAAGCTATACAATCCCCCTTAGAAGTTATTTTGAGAAAAATCAGAGCCTGCTTTTGTAAAACACATCCAAAGTTAAGATCAGATGAAGTTAAATAATCCTCCATTTATTTTCATTTTCCCCAGGCTTTGTTTCTGCAGTTAATGTTCTACAACGGACAGTTCAACAACCGACTGCCACGTTTAGCGCAGAGCCGGGACTGTTGCGATTGTGCAACCCCACACAGACGATTGTTTTCAGCGCTCTATTGTTCGAGCCAATCTTTGGCATAACCACTCTCCTCTCAGGTTTCATATTCTTAAAAAAATCCGAGCAAGCCTCTTAACTGCAGTCGCTTTGGCGTTATGAACACAATCGACAGAAGAATTTTATTGCAAAGTGATCTGTATGGCTGCGTCTTTTTAGCCACAAGAATTGAGTCTTTTTTGCTCTTCAGCGATGCTTTGCAATCACAGGGCTAAACAAGAAGGCTGTTGCTAATGAAGCGTTTTAACATGTTTAGAACCAAGGAGCAATGAGAAATCGTGCAAAGAGGGGAAAAAAGCCCAAGGAACTTAAGCCTAAGGGTGAGACAAAGGACTGGCTGGACTATGGACTTGAGGGAGTTGCGCTCCGTGGCGGCTGGAACCCCGATCATGCAGGACAGGGCAGACACGGGGGAGCACCAGCACTAATTCCAGGTCACCCAAGTTTTCTCCCATCCTTTCCCCCCGCCTCGCACCGGGCAGCGAGGAACACGGTGACGTGCCGAAGGAATCACGACGGAGCTTACCTGTGCACTTCCTTTTAAAGGTTTCATAGTCTACTCCTTGGTCTCCAGGGACGATTGTAGAGCCGTTGTATTTAAAAGTCACCCTTTGGGAAGGGGAAAAGAGAAGGGGAACGATACAGTTAAAAAATCGCCCTTTGGGATGGGGGAAAGGGAGGGCGAATAACATATTTAACAGCCCTTGGGAAGGGAAAAGAGGAGATGGGGAAGAACAGACTGTAAAAACCCATCCTTTAGGAAAGGGGGAAGAGGAGAAGGGGAGGAAGGTCCGTACCGGTCACCCTTTCGGGCGGGGGGGAGAAGGGAAGGGGAGTCACCGAGCACCGGTGCCCCGTCCGGGAGATGCCGGGGGCCACCTACCAGTTCACCTCGGTGGCATCGTCCCTGACCAGGTTGTACGCCTCCC